>CAUYQV010039587.1:0-49768 GCA_963574575.1 Galagoides demidoff | reverse complement strand
CTGGAAAATGTGCTTCTTAGCAAAGTATCTCAGGAATGGAAGAAAAAGTATCCAATGTACACAGCCCTTTTATGAAACTAATCTATAGCTCTCAAACAAAAGATACAACTTAATTCTAGCCCAAAAATATGGGGAGGGGGTAGGGAAGGGGAGGGGAGAAGGGCGGATGGGTGGTGGGAGGGTGACCAGAAAGATCACCTATATATCTGTCTAACAAGGGTACAAGTGAACTTTTCTAGAACTAGAATATAAATGTTTCGATACAATGACTAAGCAAATGACGTGAAATTTATGTTAACCAGCTTGATGAAAGTATTTCAAATTGTATATGACAACAGCACAATGTACCCTATGTTTGCATTAATGTATACAGATATCAATTAATTAAAAAAAATTAAAAATAAAAAAATAAATAAATAAATTTATTCCCCAAAGGGGGAAAAAAAGTACTGTGAATATGGTATTTCCTTTTTATTTCTAATCTGCCCACAAACTTTTATCTTGCATTTATGCTATTAATTAGTTTTCTGAACAATTCTCCATCCTCTTTTTTTAGTTCAATCTACCTTCAATTGTCATAATAATCTTCAATTTCTTTCAAGTCACACCCTTGTTAATAAACACCAAGGCAATATTCTTTTCATATAATACCGATTATTATAACAAAATCCAAACTCTTTCATCAAAATTCTTCATCCAAAGTATTTCTATCATTTAAAATTCTAGGGGTGGAATAAATCTTAAGGTTATCTGTCTAACCAGTCTGAATTCTTTCCTTTAACCTTGCTTCAGTTAGCTTGAGTGCTTATAACAAAATACCATAAACCAGGTGACTTAAACATAATTTTTTTCCTCACAGTTTTAGAGGCTGGAGGAGGGCTCTCTTCCTAGTTTGCAGATGGCCACCTCCCCATGTCCTTGTGTGGCATAGAGAAAAGAAAGCAACCTTTCTGATGTCTCTTTTTATAAGTGTGTTAATCCCACATCAGGGCCTCACCTCTTATGACTTATCTAAGTTAATTACTCCCCAAAGCGCCCATTTCCATAACATTGAGAGTTAGGGCTTCAGTTTGGAGGTTATAATTCAGTCCATAGTAATCTCTGATAAATTATCTTTTAACCTACCTAAAAGGTAATTCACAGTCTTTCGAGGCAATCCATAAATGAAATTTGTCCTTGGCTGGGTTTGTGGCTCACACCTGTTATCCTAGGGTTTTGGGGAGGGTCAAGACAGGAAGATTATTTGAGCTCAGAAGTCTGAGACCAGCCTGGGCAACATAGCAAGGGCCTGCTTCTACAGAAACTAAAAAGAAAAAATAAATAGCCAGTGTGGTAGTGGGTAAGTGTAGTCCTAGCTACTTAGGAAGCTAAGGCTGGAGGATTGTTTAAACCCAGGAGTTCTAGGCTGCAGTGAGTTATAATTGTGCCACTGCACTCCAGCCTGGGAAACAGGGTAAGACCCTGTCTCTAAAATAATAAATAAATATATACATAAATAAAAAAATTTAAAACTGCCCTCTTTCTCTTTAAACTTGAAAGAATTATTCAACAATTGAAAAAATGAGAACTAATGAGTGTGACTATTATGGAATGTAGATATAAACATTATTCAGATGTTATTCATAGGCATTCAGCTTCTTTCTCTCATATATAACTCTTTATTTGAATGCCTAGGTGCCCACATCCCAAACGATAGGTAAAAGGAGGTTTCATCAGGAAAGCCTTGGATTTTTATGTGGGTTGGTTCATTTCATAATGATGCAATTAAAATTATGGAACTGAAAAAGATGAATATGAAGTATGCACCACAGTGCATTTCTCTCCTTGTAGAATACCGGAGTTCTAGTAAGGTAATCTGTATATCATTAAAACTTTGTTATTCCTGTGGGGTACACCAAGTTAATTCACTGGCCTCTCAAGAATTTTGTATCTATTTACCTGAGGGAAGTGTTCACATAATAATGTTTATCTCTCTCTAGGCTTAGGTTTTCCTAAGTCTACGTCTGTCAAATAAAAAATAGTCCAGACTTAGTAAGGAGAGATTTTATTTGAAAGCATTGTTGTAAGTGGGGGATAGAGACTTTTGAAATACAGTGTTGGTGACTATTGCAATATGAAGAACACAGTGATTAGAAAAGATTGCAAATGACTCAAGAGTTAAGTAAAAATGAGGGTTTTTTTTTAATAGATAGGAATAAACAAGACTAGAAAGAACTTGATATGGAGTAGGATGAAAAGTTGGCATGATCTGGTAATAATATATCAGAGAATGTTTTACCCTGAATCCATCCTTGTCTCAGAAAGGGATGTGTGCTGGCTCAGGCTGAGGGTGAGGCAACAGTCTAGGGCCTGGAGAGGGAGAAGGAACCAGTTTGATTAACAAGAAGTTTGTTTAGATTGATTGGAGCGATAACACAATTGAGCTAATTATTCATGAGGCAAAGAACGTGAATGTGGAGGGTCTGTATCTAGCCTTGTCATAGGTAAACAAGCGGGCATTCATGAATCTTCTTTAAGTTATGTGGGGAAAGGTGGTTCTTTGCAGTAAGCCATTTTCCACAAAACAAATGGGTAGTGGGATTTCTTCAGCTTTCGCTGTTTTACAGGAGCACAGGGCTCAGGTTAAATTTGAAATTGTCAAGACCTAGTGCAGGAGTGGGGAAACTTTTCTTGTTGAAAGGCCACATTAATTTAGCTGTAACCAAATAAGGCTGCATTTGAAAAACTTCAATTAAAGACATAAAATGTACGTTATTTTGTATAAGTCCAACTACTATGTACTTAATAATTTCAAGAAATGAAAACTATTTGTTAATTTAAAAATTAATCTTTTAATGCCTTTGTTGTGGTCTGATTTTTTGTTGGAAAGTATTTGAATAATTTGGTTGCAGCGTGGAGGTCTGCAGTTTCAGTTGATCCTGTGGATGGGTGTCAGTCATTTGTGACCTAAAGGGAGTCTTGATTTGGGTTAGGTAGAATGTAAGCATCTGGATCTGTTAATGCTTTTTTTTTTCCTCTGTGCAGTAAACCTTGATGTTTTCCTGTCATAGAAGGTGCACCATCTATATATACGCTCACTAAATTTACCAAATGCAGCCCAAATTCACAACATTTATCTTGAAAGTTGTTGAATATATCTATTCCCCATGTTCTGCTCACAAGAGTGCCCAAAGCAAGTAACTCTTTGTAGTAAAGAAAATCTTCTGTTATGACCTGAATAAAGTATAAACAGGTGCCAAGTCAGTAGTATCAGTTGATTCATCCAAAGCAATTGAATAATAAATGTTTTCCTTTTGAAACATTGCATGAAGTTGTTCTGTTAAGTTAAAGGCTAATTCATGATGCCAATCAGTTATGATTCTTCTCTAAAGAGGCAGCTGTTTGTACTTTGAAACAGTTATTGAGGTCTAAACATCCTGTAACTTCAACAATGGATTCTTTCCCAACTTCTATGTCACTGAATGGCCTCCCCTGACTACCGCCTATATAAGTTACTTTATAAGTTGCTTCGGTGGCATTTCCAGGTCTTATTTCTGCTTGAAAGAATTGTACAGTTTAAATGGGTGAATTCCATGGTTTTTAAATTATGCCTCAATAAAAGTTTTTTAAAAAGAAAAAAAAAGAAAGAATTATCTTTGCTTTTCATCTTTTAATTTCTGTAATACAAACTTCTGCACCTCTCCCTCTAATTTACAATATTTGTGGTCCTTATGAGTGCTCTAATGCTGATGAGCATTGCATTTTTTAAAATGTTGATATTGCAGTATCACAAAGCAAGAAAATCATCTGACTTTAGCAGAAACAAGATAATATCACAATTACAATCATTCGAAAATCTGTTTTCTTCCTTTAGTGTCTCTTGGTCTTCTTTGACATGATGGGCTGTTAGACAGAATTAAAAAATACTGTTGAGCTGTGCAACTGTTCACAAATTCCACTTCATACAGAAACACAGTGCACTATTGTCAGCAGCTGATAACAGATGGGCATTTTTGACCCCCATAAACTCTCGGCAATCAGCCACCAGCTGTAGTAGCGCCGATCAAGCAGAGAAAGTTAGAACTAAATCACAAGCACAGCAGCCATCAATTTAGCCCTTTTGGCTTATTAATACTGTAATTGTGCCAGTCTGGGAGGATTATTTCATTGAAACATTTTATTCTTTGGCATTTTGAATACATTTATTTTAAAAAAAAATGGACAGAATGTATTAATAAAAATAAAAGGATTTTTTCCGTAAAATTTGGATTCAGTAGAAAGGCTACACCTAAGGACCTAGAATGTCTTGAAGACCATAGGATCCCCACCCCTGACCTAGTGAATTTGGAATTTCCCCAAGTTTATATTAAGATCATGTGTGACTTTGAGTGGTTTTCATGTTCTTGCAACCATACCATATATATTCATATTATACTTACTCTTAAATTGAACTAAGAATATCCAGTGTTTAGTCCTTTTATTAATCTTTTTCCAGTTTCATAATTGGTCATAGAAGCCTCCATAACTAGGCCTGTACAACATTCTCTTCTTTCCTTTGGAGTCTTAATTCCCTGGCTACATGATAATTCTTTACATATCTGAATCGGCAATTTTGTTCCTCATGAATGCCTTCCTCTCATTTTAAAGTGTCCACTGCCAAACATGTTACTCCTGTGCAGAGAGAATAGTGGAGTTCAACACTTTTATCTTTCTAGATACTAGGAATGCATTAATATAGTTTAAGAGTATATTGATTTTAAAGTCAGATGTATTATTGATCTATTTTTCTCTGTTTTAATCTTAGCTCAATGTTATTGGCTATTAGTAGGTCTGGACCCTAAAGTGATTGTCTTCTATTGAGCTAAGAGTTGACAACCTCTCACTGCCTCTACATGTACTATATTAATTTACTTATCTTTATGTAGCTGTTCAGACTAAACCCATGGGTGCATGGCCTTAAGACAAATTGAATCCTCTGATTGGCAGGAAATGAGAGGAAATTGAAATTGGTTAAGATCCAGGAATAGGATGAATCATCTAGCATATGACTGGGCCTTAGGGGAGCAAGTGATCAGTTCACTCTGCAGTTCAAAAGTGGCACGGCAAAGCCTTGATTTATTAGCATTCTCTACCCACATTCTGAGATATCATTACAATAGAGTGTTGTAGGCAGTGGAAGTCATTTGAAGCCAGATGAGTTGTAAAGCCATGGTTCCATATTATTAGTGAATTAAGACCCTACCTAAAGGTTGAGGACTTGGGGTTCAAAGTCTTCTGTTTTCAGAGGTGCTGATGAGAGCTAAGAATGCTTTTAGGTCCCTAGAAAAATGGGTTAGGGCTCAAGACAAATTTTCATTCTCACTGGAGAGCTGAACAGAATGCTAATTAAAAAACAAACCAAGTATCTGTTGCACATTGTCTCATTTAATTCTCACAATACCACAATGAAATATCATATCATTTTATGGATGAGGAAAGTAAGTCATAGAAAATTACAGAGCTAATTAAGTTCTAGAGCCACAATTCAAACTCCAGCATGTCAGCCAGTTCCAATGTCTGTTATGTTAACCACCATGTTGTATAACAATCAGAGATACAGTGCATATGACAGTGGCTCTTTCTATCATTTAAGTGTGGTTCAAAAACATTGTAGGGCTGATCTTGCAGATGTAAGATACTAGCACTAGCTAAGGAGCATTGGAAAAGTCAGGGACTGACATACAAAAGTTCTAACATCTATTCTCAGTGAACTTTTCCTTGGTTACATTTTAGCACATTATTCAGTTTGAAGATCTTTTACAATTATTTTTCTGTCACATCTTGTTTGGGATATTTCTTTAAGATGTTCAACTTTGACAACTTTGATCCAGATTGTGGTTTAAAATATTGAATAGAACTAGTTGAAGGATGAAACTTTGTGACTTAAAATTAGGATATTCTTATAGCATTCATCTATTAATCAGCCTTCTTTGAGTATGGTTCCTCAGGTAGTTATTACTCTGTATCAATCTCAAATCCTGCCTACATCTTCATTCTTCATATTAAGCTCATATTAAGGGAATTTGTTAAATGATGTGTTAAATCGCTATACAGGGTGCCCAAAAAGTTCGTGTGCTATTGTATACAAATATACCGACACCCTGTATATTTTGTTTGAAGTGTTCCTTGATTTGCCATCTAAGAATCTTGTGTAAGACAGGACTAAAATTAAGCTGACATGATTATTTTTTCTGATTAATTTATAATAGGTTCCACTGATTATTGTTTCTCCTTTTGGGCTTCCATAAACAATTTTTTTCAGGTGTATGGTTTGCATAAAATTTATCTTTCTCCTCTTTTTCATTATGAAGTCTTTTGACTTTTAATGACATTCCTCTTACCATTTGCCACTCCTCCAATATCAGTCTGTAGTTTAATTCCACAGAAACTACTTTTTTCAGTTGAAGAGGTACTACATATAAACCTATTAGGAACATTTGTTCTTTAATAATTTGTTCACTCATTTAGATGACCATTTTATTTTTGGCTATCCAAAAAGGATGACTTTTGTTTTCTTCAAGTAATTATCAACACTGTATATATAACATATGTATATACATATATATATACACACACACACACATACATATATATATACAGTATGTGTGTGTGTGTATATATATGTTACATGTCTCATTTCTTGCTCTGAATGTAACTAAAAATGTACCCTTTTCCACACGTATCATGCACTGCATAAGACCCCTTCCTTCCCTCCCTCCCCTCTTTCCTTTCTTCCCTCCCTCTTTGCCTCCTTTCCTTCCTTGACAGAATCTCACTCTGTTGCCTGGACTAGAGGGCAATGGCATCATCTTAGCTCACTGCAACCTCAAACTACTGGGCTTAAGCAATTCTCCTGCCTCAGCCTCCTGAGGAGCTGGGACTTTAGGTACGTACCATCATGAATGGCTAATTTTTCTGTTTTTTTTTTTTTTTTTCTATAGAGAAGGTCTTGACCTCCTGGCCTCAAGTAATCTTCCCCCTTGGGCCTCCCAAAGTGTTAGGATTACAGATGTGAGCCACCCCACCCAGCCCAAGAATCCTTTCTTGGAAGGAATCTGTAATATCTCTTTCCAAACAATTTATTCTTGTTAGTTAGAAATAGTTCTACAGTCTTCATCCCCTACACCCAGTTTGACCCCTTCCCCTTCCTCCCAGACACATCAGATGCCTCTGAGTTTCTTACCCCAATTCCTCTTGGCTCTGTGTAAGATTTTATCAATTTATTTTTCTCCCTGTCATGACTTATTTATCCTCATTTCTCTGCCATTCCCTTTCTCAGAATTAAACTAAAATTTCTTTTAAATATACTTCCTTAGTTAGCCTTCCCAGAATGAATCCATTCTGATTCTGACTCCTTTAGATTGTATTCAGTTTAAATCATTTTCATATGTGCTTGATATGTTTTAAATGACTATATTTGTATATTTGCAGTTTTGGACTGGGGCCAGGTTTGAACCTGCCATCTCCGGTATATGGGGCCGGTGCCCTACTCCTTGAGCCACAGGAACTGTCCATGACTTAATATTTTTATAAATATCTGTTCCCTAACAAAATAATGAAATTATCAAAACAATGGCTTTTTTGTTTGTTTGTTTGTTTTTTGAGACAGAGTCTCACCTGGTCACCCTCGGTAGAGTGTTCTGGTATCTTGGCTCACAGCAACCTCAAACTTGATTCTCTTGCCCCAGCTTCCCAACTAGCTGGGACTACAGGTGCCATCCACAACGCCTGGCTATTTTTAGAGATGGAGTTTCACTCTTGCTCCGGCTGGTCTCAAACTCCTGAGCTCAAGTAATTCGCTGGCCTCGACCTCCCAGAGTGCTAGGATTTACAGGCGTGAGCACCTAGCCAATTATTCACTTTATAAAAAGGGCCACTGTCTTGTTTGCAAGGAAAAAATTGACAGCTGATTAAAAAAATCACAAAATAGTCTCTTGACCTTAGGATATAAAAATCAAGGATAAAAGCCTTTGGGTAAGGTAGTTCAATTGCTCTAGAAATTGATATTCTATGCTGCTTCCAAGATAATTATATATATAATATATATATTACATACATATATATGTAATTATATCTCAGAAGCATGTGAACATTGCTCTAATATGAAAAGTCTAAATCTATAACGTGGAGATATAAAATTAATTTTTGATTTATAATTTGGAGATATAAAATTAATTTTTAATCTATGTCTACAATGACTGCTTCTCAGTAGACAAGACAGTTGTGGAAAGAAAGGGAAAAAGTGTATAGTAAATGTAATTGCTGTGGACATACTCATCCAAAAAGAAGGATGAGTATGTCCTGTTCTTTGTAAAAAGACAAGTCTATGATCATATATGTGTACAACATAAGACAATTTTAATCAAGTCCCATGGTGTTATCTGCCATACTGAAAATATTTAATATGAATTTCATATACCATAGATTTGCTCACAGAATTCCAGTGTGGGTCAAAGAGACTTCGGAAGAACTTTAAGCTGAAGAATAGTTTTTACTCTAACGTCAAAGTGGAAGAAGAAGGTGTAGACTCCACACTTGTATCATCCACCACCAGATCTGGGAACGCGGCAAGGCCTTTCTTCTTCTAAAATTTATTATTCCTTTGATGATGATGTTTTAGGCCTGATAATTTTTCTCCAATATTTTCTTATAGATTCAGGAAAGCATAGAACTAACACAAGAGGAACATCAGCTTATTAACAACATTGTGGCTGCCCACCAAAAATATACGATTCCTTTAGAGGAAACAAAGAAATCTGTATGTATTCATTTCTGATATGAAATAATTTATAATTAATTATGTTAGAAAGTGAAGGCACAAACATAACAGTTTAAAATTTCCACCATTATTGGAAAGAAAATAACATTTATTAATCTTCTTTCTTTTTATGGGTTAGTTGCAGGATTATGCAAATCCTGAACAGAACTATCTGCGACTCTCAGAGATAGCAGTCTTACATGTAAATGGGCTAAGAAATTTTACCAAGGGACTCCCAGGTAATTACTTTTGGACAAAAATTAATTTAATACTTAAACTACTTTTTAAAAAAGTTCCCTGTTTTAAAAAAGAGAGCATTGTAGAAAAAAAAAGCAACTCTATTTTCCACCAAAGCTGCCTCTAAAAGCAAAAACATGTTTGTTTGCCCTAATAAATCAGGTGAGTGAAAATCTAAATATTTGAAAATATTATTCAAATGACTTCAAAGATTTTGAGTTAAGACAAGCAAAAAGTTGGTTATATGTTTTATTTTAATTTTTGGAAATTTTTTTTTTTGAGACAGTAGCATCACAGCTCACAGCAACCTCAAATTCTTGGGCTTAAGCTCACCCTCCCAAGGAACTGGGACTACAGGTGCCTGCCACAATGTCTGGCTATTTTTTGGTTATTGTTGTCATTGTTGTTCTGGCAGCTCCTATGTACATGGCTGGCACCCTAGCCGCTGAGCTACAGACACTGAGCCTGGAAATGATTTTTTTAAAGAAAAAACATGAAACAACAAAAAAATTCTCTGTACAATACTAAAAATTCAAACCACTATTGGCCAATACTTAGTTAACTCTTTATATGTACAGATATCTCATCATGAAAATAAATTTTTCAAGTCTAATTCAACTATGCTTAATTTGCCCATGCCATTGGGAAAGTATTATCTAGTTCTGTGTCCCAAAATATTACATTGTGGAATCAAGAATTTTATCCAGATTTGAAATTATGTGTCATGATTAGCCTAAGAGGGCATTTAGAATTATTATCATACCCATGTGAATAATTTAATATGTCAAACACTGTACCTGAAAATTATCTTTTCATTACCTATTTTAAATACTTATGTGATCTTTTCTTAAAGGATTTGAAAATTTGGCCAGTGAGGATCAGACTACATTACAAAAGGAATCAACAACTGAAGTCATGTTTCTTCACGCAGCTCAACTTTACAGTCAGAAAGAATCAGCCTCTGAAAGTAAAAAGGCTTTCTTTCTAACCTTAATATTAATAGTTTTTTATTAAATTCAGCAACAAATTATCGTCAAGCTATTTTTCATACATTTTAATTATACCAGTTAGTGTAGGAATAAATACTCCATAATAGTTATTTATAGACAGTTTTGTAATAAATTGGTCTAGCATTTACTTCTCTTTTAAAGAAAGCCATTCTTTATTATATACCATCATGGAAGGGTCTCGTATAAAATCTCTCTATAAACTGTTAATATAGCTTTATGTTTCAGTAATAAAAATTATAAATCTACCATTTGGGGGGAATGTTTCCCATCTAATAGCTATGCTGGATTCCAAAAAAAGGTTGAACTTAATATCCATATAAACATTAGAAAAAATTGGGCTTTGTATTTTTTTCCTTTTACTTGATCCTGTAAGAATTTCAAATTATTCAGATCACACACAGAATTGTCACAATCAGAGTGGTGACAGAAGTGTTACTTACTCTATGGAAAAATTTTGCTATGAAGACTGTCCTCCTACCACTCTAACTGGTAATATTACACACAATACAAAATACTGGATGAAAACAATTTGGTTGGCTATGTCTTTTTTTTTAAATACTGCTTTGAGATAAAATGACAATTGCAATGTGTTTCATTCTGCACTATGCTCTGATGAAAATATATTTTCATATTAATTTTTAGGTGCTACTGAAGAATTTATTACTGCACTGTTTTACTTCTACCGAAGAATGAGTGAACTAAATAGTACTAACACCGAATATGCTCTACTTGCAGCCACAACAGTGCTTTTTTCAGGTAAAAACCATTCAGCAGTAAAAGGATGGATTGGATGTGGCGATGAAATCATGAAGTTTGTTGTAATTATTCATTGCAGCCAAATGGACCGATTTTGCTTGATCACAATTCCCATCTCTCTGAGAGTATTCCTTTAAGTTTATGAACATGCTGCAATTTCTTGCATCTCGAAAAATGCCTTCTTGACCTCACATCCCCCTTTCGTCTATTCTCCCATTTCTCTGTTCCACTGTACAGAAAAAAGTTTCTGTACAAAGTTGTGTATACTTTTCTTCATGTCTCTCCTTTCATTGACTGCCAAACTCACTACAGTCAGATTTTGCCCCCTTCTCTCTACATCACTGTAACTTGTCAAAATTCTTAGGATCTAGCCATTGATCACTCTAGTGATCAATTCTTAGTCCTCATCTTACTTGACTCATCAGCCGTGTTTGACAGAGTTCACATCCTCTCTTGGAACACTTTCATCACTTGGTTTCATTCGCTCCCTTCCTCCTTCTTGACATGCATTTTTTTCACTTCATTTCCAGAACCCCACACTCTCTTGATTTTTCTCTTTAGGAACTGCTCTTCCTGTCTTCTTTGTTAATTTCTCCTCATCTCCCATAATGACAAATGTTAAGAGTGTCCCAGGGCTCAGTTCTCTTTCTTCTACACTCACATTGCAATTTCTTCCTATTTCATGGATTTAAAGGTCATGTATATACTGATCACTCCCAAACTTATATACCCACCTGGAGTGCTCCCCCAATCCCCAATCTCCATTAAATAGCCTACTCAAGATTTTAATTAGTATTTCTAGTAGGCATGTCAAATTTAACATGCACAAAGGTGAACTCCTAATCCCTTCCCCCATCCTCTACTATTTTTCTTACTATATATAAGTGGTATTTTCACCTTTAAGTTGTATGAGCTTCTTTCTTTCTCTTATATACAATGAATACTTTTGGCTCCACCCTCAAAATAAATCCAGAACTTGACCACTTCTTACTGCCACTATCTCTACCACCATAGTCCAAACTCTTCTCCTAACTGGCTTTCCTATGTCTGCCTTGCCTCTGCAAATCTATCTGATGTACAGTAGCCACAGTAATTCTTTGAAAATATATCAGATTATGTCATTTCTCTGCTCATAACCCTTTTATGACTTCCTATTTTATACTGATTAAAGTTCTTTCCATCATCTTTCCATCTTTCCATAAAGTACTATTCCTTTTGCTTATTCCACCCCAGCCTCACTGCTTTTGACACAAATGTTCCTTGAAAATTTCAAACAGATTCCTGCTATAGGTTCTAGTGTACCTGAGAAGTCTTCTGCCTGAAAAACTCTTTCCCCAGACACTCACATGATCCCCTCCTTTATCCTGGATTTCTGCTAAATGCCTTTTTAATTCTAATTTATCTTTTTAAAATAGCTACCACCCCTACACTCTAAATTCTTATTCTTTTCCCTGTTTATTTTTCTCTATAACATATCACTCTGTTAAATTTTTATTTTTGCTTTTTTTTTTTTTTATGAGTCAGAGTCTCTGTTACCCTCAGTAGAATCCTGTGGCTTAAGCCCAAGAGTTGGAGGTTACCAACTCTCACAGCAACCTCCAACTCTTGGGCTTACGTGATTCTCTTGCCTCAGCCTCCTGAGTAGGTGGGACTACAGGCATCTGCCACAATGCCCAACTTTTTTGTTGTTGTTGTTGCTGTGTTAGCTGGCCGGGGCCGGGCTAGAACCCGCCACCCTTGGTATATGGGGCCGGCACCCTACCCGCTGAGCCACAGGCACCACCCTATTTTTGCTTTTTAAAATATGAATATGTCTCTCTCCTCTTCCACTTATTTTAGACCCAGAATTTATACAAGCTAAAAGGGGGGGGGGGGAATTTTGTCTGTTATGTTCATTGCGGTATCTCTAGCACAATAACTGGATAAATGAATACAGTCTAACCATTAAGAAATTCTTTGTTGGCTCTTGAGAAACTTTGCCTTTACTTACTTAATCTTTTAAAGTTATAAGTAAGCTCTTCGTTGCTCGTACATTATTACAACTACTTCCTATGAGACTTTGTGAAAATTACTTAATTCTCTGAGGTTTTGAGAAGCTCATCTGAAAAATGGTGGTAATAATGATGGTAATAATGTAATTTACCTCATAGATTAAAAAAAATAATGCACGGGGCAAGTTATTTAAAATAATATATGGTGCATATTAAGGGTTCATTAAATATGTGCTATTTTTATTATTTTAAAACTACTTTGTTTTAAATGCATTCATGATCTTCTACCACTTTCTAATATACATTAAAATAAATATGATGGTGTTTTTCAGATCGCCCATGCCTTAAAAATAAGCAACATGTGGAAAATCTTCAAGAACGTATTTTACAAGTTTTGTATAAATATTCAAAAATTTATCATCCAAAAGACCTCCACGTTTTGCTCGTCTCATAGGGAAGCTTACTGAACTGAGAACTCTGAATCATAACCACTCAGAAATACTTAGCACTTGGAAAACAAATGACCTTCACTTGACTACTCTTTGAGAAATGACATTTGTAGTCACACTGCTAACATTTTAGAATATTGTGGTCTTAAATTTCCTAAATCTGAATTGTTTATTCTATCATCATAGGATGACTGATTTGGAAAACACAAACAAGATTGCTATGTGACCAGTGTATCACCATAAAATCAACATTATCAGTGCTCGTCAAATTTTGTGGGTTATGTAACTATCACTAGAGGGATATGTAGGATTCTTTTCAATACTGGACTCAAGCCTTCAAAAGGAACCATAAAATTATCACCTAAAGAAACTTCACTGTTTTCATTTAGTAGCAAATTGAATGAAAATATATAGATTATTTATAGATATGAGAAAGGCTAGCTGGTGAACACGGTAGTAATTGGAATAAAGACAATTTTGTGACCCTCATTAATTAGGGCCAGATTGATGGAATAAGACACTAACATTTTAAACCTATTCCTCTTACAGCATTTTATGAATTTAAAAAAATTTCAAAATATTAAGTGGGTACGAGTGTTTTTATTACATGGATGAAGTATGTTATTCTAAAGTTAGGGTTTTTGGTGTACCTTTCACCAGAGTAGTGAATATTGTACATCATTGTTATGTTTTTATTCCTTTTCCCTCCCATTCTACCCCCTTGTTAGTTTCCAATGTGCAATTTACACCACTATATGACCATGTGTACCCATTGTTTAGTTCCCACTTATTAGTGAGAACATGGTGGTGTTTGCTTTTCCATTCCTGAGATAGTTCACTTAGGATAATGATCTGCAGTTCCATCCAAGTTGCTAAAAAAGACATTATTTCATTCCTTTTTATGGCTCAGTAGCACTCCATGGTGTGTGTGTGTGTGTGTGTGTGTACAGAGGGTGCCAAAGAATGTATACACATTTTAAGCCATGTTATCCATGTATTACTTTTCAAAGTTGAATCAAAAGTACCATGACCCATCAAGTGTACCTAGACATGCTATCCACATCTATTTTACTTACAATTTGTACATTTTGGGGGAATAGTCAATTTTACTTTCAAAAAGATCTCTTAAAATGTGTATATATGTTTTTGGGACCCCAGTATGTATGTATGGATACATTTTCTTTATCCAATCATCAATAATTGATGGGCATCTGGGTTGATTCTACATCTTTGCAATTGTGAATTGTGATGTGATAAACATAGGAGTCCAGGTGTTTTTTTGATATAGTGACTTCTTTTCCTTTGGGCAGATACTCATTAGTGGGTTTCTGGGTCAAATGGTAGGTCTACTTTTAGTTCTTTGAAGAATCTCCATACTATTTTCCATAGAGGTTGTACAAATCTACAGTCCTGCCAGCAGTGTATAATCCTTCCTTTTTCATTGCATTCATGCCAACATCTATTGTTTTTTGATTTTTTTAGTAAGGGCCATTCTGATAGGGGATGATATCTCTTTGTGGTTTTTAATTCACATTTCCCTGATGATTAGTGATGTTGAGCTCTTTTTCATGTTTATTGGCCAGTCGTCTATCTAGTTTTGAAAAAACTTTTGTCATGTCTTTTGTCTACTTTTTAGTGGGGTTAAATAGTTTTCTTTTTTCTTCCAATCTTTTTGAGTTCTTTATAGATTCTGGATAGTAGACCTTTGTCTAGATTGCAAATATTTTCTCCCATTCTGTGGGTTGTTTATTTGTCTACTATAAAAGTAAACAATATAATGTATGGTATTTGCTGTGCAGTAACTTTTTAGTTTAATTAAATCCTGTTTATGTTTATTTTTGCTGTATTTGCCAGTGGTATCTTAATCATAAATTCTTTGTCTCAGCTAATATCTAGAAGAATTTTTTGCATTTGTTCTTATAGAATTTTTATAGTTTCAGATCTTACATTTAAGTCTTTAGTCTGTCTCGAGTTCATTTTTGTATTTGGTGTGAGATGGGGATCCTGTTTCATTTTTTTGCACCTGTCTATCCAATTTGACCAGCACCATTTATTGGCTGTCCTTTACCCAGTGTGTATTTTTGTCCTTTTTGCTGAAAATCAGTTGGTTGTAGCTATATGGTTCTATTTCTGGTTTCTCTGTTCTGTTCCACTGGTCTGCATTTCTACCCTTATACCAGTACTATATGCTATAGCCTTGCAGTATAATTTGACATCAAGCAATGTAGTGCCTCCAGATTTGTTCTTTTTACTTAGAAATGCTTTTGCTATTTTGGCTATTTTTTGGTTCTATATGAAATTTAGGATTTTTTTTTAGATGTGTGGAAATGACATTAGTATTTTGATGGGAATTGTGTTGAATTTGTAATCACTTTTAAGCAGTATGAATATTTTAACAATGTTTATTCTTCCAATCCATGAGTATGGCATGTTTTCTATTTGTTTGTGTCATCTGTTTTTTTTCATCAGTGTTTCATGGTTTTTCTTGTAGCGATCTTTCACTTCCTTGGTTAGTATATTCTTAGGTTTTCTTTAAAGCTATTGTAAATGGTTAAAATGGTTAAAGTCTTGATTTGACCCTCAGCTTGACTGTTACTAGTGTATAGAAATGCTACAGATTTGTGTGCATTGATTTTGTAACCTGAGGCTTTGTGAAAGACTCCTGGAATTGATAAAAAGCCTCAGGTTACAAGGCTTTATCAATTCCAGGAGTCTTTCAGGAGGGTCTTTAGGGTTTTCTAGATATAAGATATTGTCCATAAACAGGGATAGCTTGACCTCCTCTTTCCCTGTTTGGATGCTCTTTGTGCCCCTCTCCTGCCCAATTGCTCTGGCTAGGACTTCCAGTAGCATGTTGAACTAGAAGTGGTGATAGTGAGCATCCTTGTATTGTTCCAGTTATTAGGGAGAATGCTTTCAACTTTTCCCCATTCAGTATGATGTTGGCTGTGGGTTTATCATATATGGCTTTTATTATTTTGAGCTATGTTCCTTCTGTGCTTAATTTGCTAAGAGTTTTAATCATGAAAGACTGCTAGATTTTATTGAATGCTTTTTCTGGTCTTTGTTTTTACTTCTGTTTATGCGGTAAAGCACATTTATTGATTTTCCTATATTTGAACCTTTCTTGAAACCCTTGGATAAAACCCACTTGATCATGGTGAATTATCTTTTCAATGTGCTGTTGAAATCAGTTTGTTAATACCTTTGCACCAGTATATATAAGGGATATTGGTTGCTAGCTTTCTTTACTTGTGTTCTTTCCTGGCTTTGGTATCAAGATAACACTGGTTTAACAGAATAAGTTGAGAAGGGCTTTCTCCTTCTCAATGTTAGGGAAAAGTTTTAGTAGAACTGGTACCAGTTCTTTGTCAGAATTTTACAAATTATTAAAAACCACCAAAGATTTGATCAACTCTTATTTTTTTTAATGCCTTAAAAAGAGATCTTTATGAGCCCAAAGTAAAAATTTTGTGATGGCAAAATATTGAAAAAATTAAAATAACAAATTATTAAAATGTTTTTTTAACTTATGTCGGGAGATTTAGCATATTTACTTCCTATTCTGGCCAAGAACATTCTGACTTTTTTTATTTTTTTGCCAATATCTTTCGTAGGAAAAAAATGAAGTCCTTAAAACGTGACATTTTTCCACAGATATTTTAGTTCTTCTAGGGCTGTGGTTCTCAACATTCCTGATGCTGTGAACCTTTAATACAGTTCCTGTGGGTCCTGCCCCACAGGTTGAGAACTGCTGTTCTAGGGGGATTAAAGTGAGAAATTGTATGGTGTGGCACTATTGTTTTGAAAGATTGGATGTAAGTAAATAATTTCGTGAATTTAATAGAACACTAGGAGCAGCATTATTTTCAATAAAGGAAAAAAATCAAAGTTGAATTTTTCCTCATTGTGAAACTTTTTAAAAAAAATTAGGGTATTTCATTTATGCCCTCAATTTAAATATCTTAATTAACTCATTTAGCCTTGTGGACACCTTGTGCATATTTCTGGTATCATTTCTTACAGGCAGTGTATTGTTATTGTTATTTTTAGCGTATCAATACTCAATTTCCTTATCATCTAAAATGAATCAGGTAAAATGACATCCTTTCCAGTTCAAACATTTTTATAATTTTAGCAGAAATCATTGTGTCTGAGAAATCAGGTTTATGCAAAACAAAATGAGTTACTTAAAAATATTGCTAATGGCCAGGTGCAGTGGCTCACGCCTGTAATCCTAGCCCTCTGGGAGGCCCAGGCCAGTAGATTGCTTGAGTTCAAGAGTGTGAGACCAGTCTGAGCAAAAAGCAAGACCCTGTCTCTACTATAAACAGAAAAACTGAGGCAAGAGGATTGCTTGAGCCTGAATTGGAGGTTGCTGTGAGCTATGGATGTCACAGTACTCTACCCAGGGCGACAGATTGAGACTGTCGCCATTTAAAAAAAAAATATTGCTAAGATCCTTTGAAAAAGCTCCAATTATATTATGAGACTTGGAGAAAGTTAAGGAACAAAGTTAGTGTGTTTATTTAGAAAGGAACTCATTATCTTGTCCTCAAGATTCGGTGCTTAGCAGTAAAATGATAAAGTTAGTTACCCAAGCCAGAAACCGGGGTCATCTTTAGACTTTTTTCCCTTTCACTCACTTTGCACTGTTAAAAAAGTTGTCAACTCCTGTTAATTTTACCTCCTAAATATCTCCTCTATTTGACATCTTCTCTTGGATGCCCCTACTCCTGTCATTGCCCAGGTCCCTCTGTATTACCTAGGCTGATAAGAGTCTCCCTACTCCAGTCTCCTAAGCCATTATCCTTCATACTACAAATTGTCTTCGGAACCTGATTATGCTCAAAATTCAACATCCTTATCCATAAAGTCTAAAATCCAAAAGCTTTTGGAAGGCCGTCACATCTGCGCCTGAAATCTCTGAGGTCACCTGTTGCCATGTCCCCCACTTGACTGTCACACGTCTACCCCACACTTTTTACTCCGTTGTCTTAATCTCTCAAATCCAAGGCCTCTGACTGCCTTCCCTGACGGGAATATCCCTTCCCCACTGATGACTGACCCAACGGTCTAATCTCTTTTATTATTGCCTGCGGCTGCACCAACCATATCATAGCTGTTGTATGAAGCCTCTCCTGTCTCTCCACCACACTTTAAACGCCGCTTCCCCTTATGTCCTCACGACTTTCACTAGAAACGACCCTAACGCCACTATAATTGCTTGCACGTCCGTTTCCTTCTAAAGATTGTAAGCTCTTGGAGGGTAGAAATAAGTTTTCCACTCTCAGCTTCAGTCCGTCATAACACGGATAACTTTTCTCAGCATTCTCTGACAATAGCAGAAGCTTAGAGAACGTCCATAAACTCATGGGTGAAACAATCCGGAAGAGAATAGAGCCCGCGACACGCGAGATCGCGCGAGACGCGGGTCTTCGTGACGAGACCAGGCCACGCGCGACGGTTATTTAGCGGTTCAACCGGCGTCCGCCCAGCCCCGCGCTTCAGGCAGCCCCGGTGGTGCGATTTCCCGCCTTCTCTGAGGTTCGGAGGCAGCGCTCTTAGTTCTCAATGCTGTCCTCAGAGACAGTAGGTAGCGATTCGCGCGTAGTTCCTCAAAGGTAAGGGCAGCGTTCCTTTTTTAAGGACGGAGTCCAGAGCTGGGGCCGTTTTGCGTTACTTCCCCGGCTCCAGGCAGAGGTCGCCCGCCGGCTTCTTTTCGTTAGTGGTCGGTTGGAATTTAAGACAGTTCCTTCTGGAGAAGGGGACGGGCTTTCTTTCCAGGCCGTCGCGGGCTCCCCGCCTAGAGTTTCTCGCGATGTCCCCTCGCAGCGTGGCGGCGCGCGTTGAGGGCAGTGGCGGGAAGGAGCGCGCGGTGGGGGCCGTGGCGGGAAGAGGCCCGCGGTGGGCGCAGTGGCGGGAAACGGTGGGCGGTGGGCGCCGTGGCGGGAAGCGGCGCGCGGTGGGGCCGTGGCGGGAAGAGGCCCGAGGTGGGGCCGTGGCGGGAAGCGGCGCGCGGTGGGGGCCGTGGCGGGAAGGGGCGGGCGGTGGGGGCCGTGGAGGGAAGCGGCGCGCGTTGAGGGCAGTGGCGGGAAGGAGCGCGCGGTGGGCGCCGTGGCGGGAAGCGGCGGGCGGTGGGGGCCGTGGCGGGAAGAGGCCCGCGGTGGTCGCCGTGGCGGGAAGAGGCCCGTGGTGAGGGCCGTGGCAGGAAGGAGCTCGCAGTGGGGGCCGTGGCGGGAAGGAGCGCGCGGTTTTCCCACGGACTCCCTGCGAGGAGCCGCGCGGCAGGGGGTCGTCCCAGAGTCAGGGCCGCGCCGAGTTCCTTCCCTCGAGGTGGAGGGGGTCAACCTAACCTTTTTAGAATAAATCGTGTGCTAATGAAATTCTATGTAGCAATAAATATTTACAGCTGGAAGACAGAAAATGGAAAAGCAAAAGAATTTTAAACTGTTTATACCTCCAAGATACTCCGGCAGCCAGGTGTCGGCGGTGAAACCCCAGACGTCGGGAGGGGACTTCAATTTCTTCAAGGTACATTTCCCCGTGACTGTTCTTAACTTTAGGGAAATGAGGCAAAAAGCACTTAGCTGGTGATGTCTCATACTTATTTCTTCTCGGTAAATAGTCTGATTTATGCCAAAATTTTGAGCAGCATCCTATTGGATGAAGGATGAGCCACTAGCGTGTGGGCGTCGTCCATTTAGGGAAATCATTGCCTCTGCTGTCTCTCTGTTTTAACAGCAGGACCTGCTCAATCTAGTCCTCCCTCTTTTCTTAACTTATAAGACATATGTCATAAAGTAACACATAGGTTAGGAGAAAATTTGGCCATTTCCAAGCAAAACTAGGACCATTTGGACAAATGACTGCACATAGGCGGTAATAATAATTAGTGCTGCGTCAGAGTTGGCTCATAGCTTCCTGCGGGGCAAAACCCAGAGGGAAAGGAGAGGGGAGGGGGGAATGAGTGGAGGGAGGGGGATAGGAGGGATCATTTCTGAGATTTATCTTATAAGGGTACAAGTGACTCTTTCTAAGAGCAGAATGTGAACGTTTTAAAATAATAACTAAGAAAATGACATGAAGGCTATGTTAACCAGTTTGATGGAAGTGTTTCGGATTGTGTGTGAAAACCCCACACTGTACTCCAGAAGTGCATTAATGTACATAGTTACCATTCAATAAAAAAAAAAAAACCCAGAGGGAAATTGATTTCTATAGCAGAGTCCTCATTGGAAAGGAGGAATTATACCAAGATTGTCCAGTGAAACAGAACTTTAAGAAAAAAAAAAAACTACTAAATTACTTTAAAAAATTTGTCATGTGATTGGGAGAAAGAATGATGCAATGAATAATTTTATATGCTGTGGAAAATTTCTTATGGCAGCTGCTGGCAAGAATATGTCATTAAAATGCTAATCAGTGAAGACTATTCTAAGTTCTGTTGAGACAAGATCATAATGAAATTGAGGAAAACCAATATTATTCTACACTTGTAGTTAAAATTACTAATATTATTCTTGAATACCCACAAAGGCACATATTGAGTAATTTAGTTTTATCTTGCAAGTATAAATACCTAATTTTGCTTTGTTTACACAGTAAAGGCATTTGATATTTTAAGCACTTATATGCACATTAAAAGATTAACAGTATTTAACTATTAAACTTGAAGCAGATGTTATTGCATATGTACATTATTACCCTACCAGGTAGGAAGAGTGGTATGGAACAGCATATTTAAGAACTTTTTTGTGCTTCTAGAGTTTCAGCAAATGTTTTGAAGAAGATTTTGACTTTCCATTCGCAATGACTAATCTCTCCAAAAATGTGGAAAACGTTGATTCAGGTAGGAGTCTGGAAAAGCAGTATATCAACCTTCATAGAAGCGTTTTATTATGTAATTGCTACTTATTATAATATAACAAAAATATTATTGATATGTTTGACATTAAAGCTAGATGTAATTCTCATTATAAAAACTAAAATGTTGAGATATATAATACCAGTTGTCTTTTATCTTACAGATCCTGCTTTACAAAAAGTTAACTTTTTGCCCAGGCTTGAGCAGGTCAGTTAAGCGTAGTGTTTACAGATGTGTGCTTAGGGACTGAATTGCTTATTTGAAGAAGAAAAAATTCAGTAGCTGTTGAATTACTGGTCTTCTGTATTTAATTGCTATTATTTGGAAGCTCTTCTCAGAAATATTTTCTTAACTGGAAACATTCTGTTTTTCTTAGTTTGGTAATTCTGACAGTTGTCACTATCAGGAAGGACTCAAAGACTCTGATTTTGAGGTTAGAAGACTTCCCATTTATATTAAATTTGTTGTACTTGAAGTATAATTTGTTATTTATATACAGTGTATATCTTTCTTTCAAAGCTTCAGAAGGATTAATATTTGGTTACCATTTTAAAATATGTCCTTTAAAACCTTTATTTTCTTTTAAAGTTGCTGAAACACTAGGCTTCTGTATTTTCCAGGATTGTAAAAGCATCCTGGTTATTAGGTATAATTTAATTTTAAACCAAAGAAATCTAGAGTAGAAGGGGAAGGTGGATGTAGTATGTGAAATGTTTTATAAAATAATCCTTTAGTAGATGAAATTGATTGGTTTGCTTGCTTATTTTGTAAGGAATTTGTAGGACATGCTATACTTTTGATTTTAGTTATAAAAATTGTTCTTATGGCATATAAATGTTTTTCAACTGGAGGGAAATTTCATGGCCCAATAAAGTACTATATGTTTGTTGCTGTGATTGTAGTATCACAGAGTTATAAAATATGGTACCTATTTATATATTTGGTAACAAAAGCTATCAGCAACCAGAAATCTGTGATTAAAAAAAATAGATTGTTATATTTATAATAATGTGGACCAAAAAAGACAGGAAATGCAAATAAACCTCAGCCTTGATGAAAGTTGTATCTTACGTTTATTATTACTTTTCTTCTCATTATATTTTAAACTTAATATCCTTAGGTAATGCTCAAACTGTTTATATAATCAAAATGTTTCAGAAATGTTAAGATTTATAGATTTCTTGCTAAGTAATCTATTTTAGTTTTTAGCTGGATTCTTTCATTGGCTGAAATATTTCTAACTTTTTAAGTACATTTTGGAACCATTTGATTTTATTCAGCAAGGTATAACTTCCTCAAGTGGAGAGTAACTTTAGTGAAGGGTAACTTTAGTGAAGTAGCTAATATTGCCTTAGTAGTTTAAAAGAGTTACTGTAGCTTTTAGTATGCTACTAGGGTATAAATTGAGCAGCAGCATAAATTGGTCTCAACTATTAGCATATGGATATTTTTAACAGGCAGATATAATTTGGTTATGTTAAACTTCTGAACAATTAATTTTTGAAAATCTATTTTAATAGAATTCAGAGCCAATAAGCAGATTATATTCAAAACTATATAAGGAGGCTGAAAAGATCAAAAAATGGAAAGTGAGTATAGAATCTGAACTGAAGCAGAAAGAAAGTAAGTTGCAAGAAAATAGAAAGATAATTGAAGCACAGCGAAAAGCCATTCAGGAACTACAGGTATAGTGGAATTTTGAATTGTTATGTAGTTTAGTAAACCTTATCATAATATTGTTGAAAGTAGAGTATTATTTTGGGATAAGCCAGGTTATGTGATAAGGATTATAAGAATAGTGCTTTTTTGAAGTTTCGTTGATACTAGTTGCATTTCAGCTTTAGAAATGAGCCTGGAGGACAAGTTATCTGAAACTTAATGCCAATGATTAAGGAAATAATAAATTACTTTAGTTAAATATTGACTTAATCTAATATGTTACAGAATTTTTTGTCCTATTATTGAGATTTATTTCATATGTATGTCTTTTATTTTTTATTTTTTAAAGCTATTTATTCATTATTAATTTTTTTTTTTAGTGATAGGGTCATGTTCTGTCACCCAAGCTAGAGGGCAGTGGCACAGTCATAGCTCACAGTAACCTTGAACTCCGGAGTTCAAGTGATTATCCTGACTCAGCTTCCCAAGTAACTGAGACTATAGGCATGTACATCCCACCCCAGCTAAATGTCTTTTGTTATATTAGAATATATAGAAAGTGCCAAAAAAAATACATGTTTTAAGAAAGGAAAAATACTGTTTTAAAATTGTAATACTCAAGTCACAATTGACTTCTGTTATTATAAGAAATATATGATACTGGCTGGGCGCTGTGGCTCATGCCTGTAATCCTAGCACTCTGGGAGACTGAAGTGGGTGGATTGCTTGAGCTTATGGATGTGAGATTAGCCTGAGCAAAAGTGAGACCCCCGTCTCTACTAAAAATAGGAAAACTGAGACAAGAGGATAGCTTGAGCCCAAAAGTTGGAGGTTGCTGTAAGCTATGATGTCACAGCAGTTTACCCAGGGCAACAGCTTGAGACTGTCTCAGAAAAAAAAAAAAAAGAAATACAATATACACAAGATAACAAATGTTATGAGTGTTACAATTTTAATATAGCATTTTCCTTTCTTAAGATGTATATGTATTTTTTTGGCACCCTCTATATTTGTAGGTAAAACTTTAAATATGTGAAACTGTAGCTTTAATTCTATAAGCAGAGAGTGAAAAATTGTTGAGAAAATGCAACATTGATTTAGTACAAAGAGAAAATAATTACTTCAAAATGTTTAGTGACAGTAATATTATGTTAAAATGTTGTTGAATGTTTTTTGGAGCTGATTTAGCAAATTTTATTTTCAACTGGTGAGCTGAGATCCATATTTTTATGGGAAATCTGTAAGCCAGGAAAAAGAAAAGAATTCTTATAGGCTACTTGAGCATGTTGCAAAGAAGTGTTGCTTACTGATTATGCTCATGTTTATTTTGCTAAGCAAAATGTGATGAATTGTTTTTCTGTTTTGCAAATTAGTTTGGAAATGAAAAAGTAAGTTTGAAATTAGAAGAAGGAATTCAAGAAAATAAAGATTTAATAAAAGAGTAAGTAGTAATTTAATGAATTTCTTCTTTTCAAATTTATTTTTATTCTAAATTTATTAAAATAATTTTCATAAACTTATTGAGCATTTTCTGTGTGTTCTGTAATATTTATAAGTAAGATTCTACCTAACTGCAGTGGAAAAAGGAAGATATAGCCATTCTATATTTTTGTATTTAGCAAACTGTGGTCACTGACTAGTCACAGTGGTTCTCAACCTGTGGGTTGCCACCTCTTTTTAACAATGAAAATACACTGTGGCATTAGGAAGGTGGAGAACCACTGAACTAGTGACTTTCACTTTTTAAAATGTCAGACATCAGAAAGAACCATACCTTCGTGTCAGAAAAGATGCCTGATAATCCTGTATCTATGTCTGTCTATGTAAATTGTCTTTCTGTTTCACTAGTGCATTAGGTGCAGCATTTATAAAATGGGGCTCAAGTTAGTTCCAAGCTAATTCATTTCTGCAAAAAAATTGTAAGTTAGAAAATTAAATCTAACCGCTGTATGTGCTAGTAATTTGAACAAGACACCTAGAGATCTTACTATTTACATAATGAATGCCTACTCAGACCCTATTTTATGTTTTTTTTTTTGTAGAGACAGAGTCTCAGTTTGTCCCCCCATTAGAGTGTGGTGGCATCACAGCTCACAGCAACCTCCAGTTTCTTGGGCTTAGGGATTCTCTTGCCTTAGCCTCCCGAATGGCTAGGACTACAGATGCCTGCCACAACACCTGGCTGTTTTTTGTTGCAATTTGGCTGGGGCCGGGTTTGAACCTGCCACCCTTGGCATATGGGGCCAGCGCCCTACTCACTGAGCCACAGGCTCCACCCCCATTTTATGTTTGAAAGTTATAATATATTTAGAACATTTTTGAGATAATTAGTAAATGAAAGGCCAACCAATTCTTCTCATTGTTTTTTCTTAGGCAATTCTGGACCTGTTTATTAAAAGGTTATTGATAGCAACGTGGATAGAAACTTGTTAGAGAGCTGTCACTTTTACTTTTACAGGGAGGCAGCTACTAAAACATCTTTGGTAGTGGCATAGTCAACCCACTTTTTTATTTTTATTTTTTTTTTTTAAGAGAGAGTCTCACTTTATTGCCCTCAGTAAAGTACTGTAGCATCACAGCTCACAGCAACCTCCAACTCCTGGGCTTAGGCTATTCTCTTCCCTTAGCCTCCCAAGTAGATGGGACTACAGGTGCCAGCCACAATGCCTGGCTATTTTTTTTGTTGCAGTTTGGCTGGGGCTGGGTTTGAACCCACCACCCTTGGTATATGGGGCTGGTGCCCTACCCACTGAGCCGCAGGTGCTGCCTGACCCACTTTTTGTTCATGTAGTAATTTATGAGTGATATGTATTGTGCATCAAATATTATACCTTAAAAAGTTTTTAAAAATTGCAACAATAAATTTTATGAGTATAACTTTTATATGTGATTTTGCTTTGAGATAAGATTTTACACTTAGACAAATTTCTTCCTTTGTTTCAGGAATAATGCTACAAGGCATTTATGTAATCTACTCAAAGAAACCTGTGCTAGATCTGCAGAAAAGACAAAGAAATGTAAGTGCCTTTCTTGTTTTATATAATCTTTATTAATTATTAACAGTAGAAATGGGGGGGAAGACGTTGTGTTCTCACTTTTTGGAACCAATTTGGATTTAAACAGGTTATATGCTCCTCAGACTTTTTGTTTTAATGTAAGTAGTACTTAGATTGTCAGTTCTTTGAATTTTAGGTTTTTGAAGGTGCAAAACTTTTGGAAGGTAGTCTATTTCAAAAGGTATATACTTGGTATTTATAGTTAATTACCATTTCATATTATGTATGATTTTGAGACTAAACTATTATGTGTGCAACACCCAGGAGATTGAATCAAGAGTAAAACGTAGCTATGTTCATAATAGAAAGTGTATTGCTGAAGGGCTTTGCTGAAACCATAGTACTTAAGAACAGTGGTATAATGTTTATTTCTAATTTAGATAGAATTGTCAAATTTCTTCTAAAGAAACACTCTTAAAATATCCTAATAAGATTATGATATGTAAATGAAAAAACAGTTTTTGAAATTTTATCCATGTTTTGATTTTTTAATTGTAAAGTTGGATTTTTTCTCATTTTGATGAAAAGCAAAAATAACTGATTGTGAAAAATAGTAGTCTTTATATTTGCCATTTATTTGACATTGGCTCTACTTTGTTTTTGCCAAGAATCCATTTGGAAATACTATTTACCTGATTTTTCAGGATATTTTCTATTTTTCTTAGGAAAAAATTTTAATTTGTATCACAGTTTTCTGCCTAAAATCTTGGACTTAAAAATTAGATAGCCATCTGTGCTGAAATTCAAACTTTAATTTCTTCTTGAGCTTGAATAATTTGAATAAATTATGTAGTCTCTCTAACTCATTCTGTTTAAATAAATAAAAGGCCACTTAGTACTGTTCTAAGAATTAGATTAGTTGATAAATACAAAATGCTTAGAACAGTACAAAGTGATCAATAAATGTTAGATATTTTATGATTGTTGTTACTGTTTCTAACATGCACTATTGCTAGGTTTCTTATTTTTCATCCCTGTCTGTAGTACTTTGCTTTTTGAAACTATATATACCTTCCAGAATGTATTACAACATTTTACCAGCTCTTTTACTACATCTTGTCTATTCAGGTTTCAAGGTTAACTTTTCTTCCTAGTTATAGAAAGGGTGAAAAGTACAGGAATGAGGATAGAGGACTGTACTACACTAGCTGTCTTGTAGAAAGTAACCTGGGGTAGAGAGACAAGCTTGCTAGTTCTTGCCTCCATTTATTTTGTAGTTAAGTTAGAGATCAGATGGTGGGGGAGGCTTGATCTCTTAATAAACTATAAAGTTGAGGTATGTCTTGATGTGACATACAGATAGATTTTTAAGAAAATTTTTTAAAATTATTTTATTATATTAAAAAACTTCAGATTAATAATGAGGATATAAATGATTAGGTTACAGTGTTTGCATGTGTTAGGCAAGGTCCCTGTTGTAGTTGTGTCCTGCACCCAGGAGGTGTGCTATATACCCTTACATTGTGCCCTTTAGGTGGGAACACACCAGTCTTCCTCTGTCCTCCCCTTTCCTCCCCTCTTCCATTCTCCTTCCCCCAACTTGAGTTAAATAGAATGTTTCACTTGTGGGTATGTATTAGTTCATCTATTGGCCACATATTAATTAGTATTGAGTACATTGGATACTTACTTTTCTACTTTTGTGATACTTTACTAAAGATAATGTTCCCCAACTCTATCCAGGTTAATACAAAATATATAAAGTCTCCATCTTCTTTTAAGGCAGAATAGTGCTTCATGGTATATAGTTTATTAATCCATTCATGGGTTGATGGACACTTGGGTTGTTTCCACATCTTGAGAGTTATAAATTGAGCTGTGATAAACAATCTAGTGCAAATGTCCTTATGATAAGATGAATTCTTATTTTTGTTACAGGTAGATGCTTAGTAATTGGATTGTGGGATAAAATGTAAGGTCTATTTTGAATTCTTTGAGGATTCTCCATACTTCTTTCCAGAGAGGTTGTTTTAGTTTGCAATCCCACCAACAGTATAAAAGTGTTAAGAAAATCTTAATACTTGCTTTATTTTTAGTATAAACTCTATCCAGATTCTTGCTTTAAGTTGTTGACCAGTCTTTGTTACTGTGGTTTTTTCTTTTATTTGTTAATTTATTCATTCAACATTAAAAAAAATGCTTACTATGTGTTATGAGATGTTCTAGATGCAGAGGAATAACAGCAGTGCAAAAGTCTCTGCTCTTAGTGCTATAGCAACAGTGAGGGAAATACAGATCATGAAGGAACAATAGACTCTATATTAGGTGATAACCGCTTAAGGAGAGAATATATAGGTTGATAGGTTGGTTGGGAAAGGTTTTTCAGATTAAGTGACATTTAGCTAGAGACCTGAATAAAGGAGTGAGCCAGGTAGCTATTTTGAGAAAGATATGTTGGGCAGAGAAAACTAGTGCAAAGTTCGTGAGATGGTACTCTTCTGCATTTCTTACTCTCTGTGTGTTTTTTATTTTTCTTTCTCACTGTGCTCTTCAGGGTGATTTCTTCTGGTTTTTCTTCTGATTCATTTGAATTTTCTATTTGGCTAATTCTTGCTTGTTTTAAAATTTTTCATTTGATGCCCTAATTTTTGTTATTGTGTTTTCTAGTTGAGTATTAGCTGGTTCTTCAAAAATCTGTTGTGTCACTTTTTTGGAGTTTTAAAGACAAAACTTTGAAGTTCAATTTTTTAATCTCCATGAACATAATTAAACAGTTGTATTATAGTTTGTATCTAGTAATGCCAGTATCTATGTTGGGGTTGTCTATTTCTGTGGTCTTCTATAGATTCTAGTTTTATTATTTATTGCATAATCTATCTTATCTTTGATTATTTGCTAGATAATAATTAATAATTTGAGACTTAGAATGTTAACATTTTCCTAATTCTTTGAATGTTGAGCAGTTTGGGTTATGTTCAAGATATTTTCAATATTACATTGTGATATTATGGGTCCTGTTAAAATATTTTGGAGAATGGTTTTTTTTTTTTTTCAGTTTTTGGCCAGGGCTGGGTTTTAACCCGCCGCCTCTGGCATATGGGGCCCGTGCCTTACTCCTTTGAGCCACAGGTGCCACCCAGAATGTTTGATTTTTTTAGCAGGTGGTCAACTCAGTTAGGTTCAGACCACAAGTTCTGCCTTGCCTTTTGAATGTGGGAGTTCCAATGTCATTTCAGTTTTCAAAGCCTTTGCTGGGTCCCCATGGGTCTGGTTCCATGTATGGTCCACTCAAGAGTACTTCTGGGACTTGAGTAGTAGTTTATGTGGAGTCCAATTTTCAAAGCCTTTGCTACATTGTTTTTAATATGACTGTATGTCCACAGTTTTTAGGAAATCTCCTTTTGTAGCTCCCTGTGAACAAATGTTCTCTGAAAGGGAATTTGGAGGAAAGAGATTATTATTATTATTATTATTATTATTATTTGAGACAAGAGTCTCACTCTGGTGTCCCAGGCTAAAGTGTCATGGTGTCAGCCTAGCTCCCAGCAACCTCAAACTCCTGGATTTAAGTGATCCTCCTGCCTCAGTTTCCCAAGTAGCTGAGGCTACAGATGCTCACTGTAACATCGGACTCGTGCTCAGGGTTGGTTTCTATCTCCTAAGCTTAAGCGATCTTCTCACCTGGGCTCCCAGAGTGCTAGGATTACAGGTATGAGCCACGCTGTGCCGGGTCAAGAAAAGGGCCTTCATTCCAATGAACAGTTCCCAAACCTAGGCAGTTACAGGCTTTGATGTAAAATGAAGGTGGGTTCCAGAGAACAAAGGGAAAGCTCAAGTTTTTACCTAGTATAGCAGAAGTTCCTGCTCAAGTTTCCCTAGTAAGATCTGCAAATAAAGGATTTACATTTAGTTCTGTTTAGTCACATAGCTGAGACCTGGTTGAGTGAGGTAGGAGAGCTCTGATTGGTTGGTGTAGGTGAGGTCTGAAAGTCCCAAAGATAAAGGTGTGTTTTTAGGGGGAACTCAAGTGTATGTGTGTGACTTCTATTCAGCAAATTGCTGTTTGGCTCTATTCTAAATTTAGGCCCAGTTAGCTACTTGGAATTCATATCAAGAAGGATTGGCTTTTTTAGGTTCACATTTGTTCACATGACCTCACTCTCTGCCATACAAGGGCCCCTTTTAAGGGAAATCTGTGCAGATTTAGTTTTGTTTGTTCTTGCTGTTGTGGCTGCTACAGCTCTACCACAGGGGCTATCCTTGAGCTCAGCAGGGCTGGGAGGAAAAAAAAAAAAGGAAAATTAGGAAAAGGAATTTGCTGTTCATTGGTGCTTTGATGGGGATTGCATTAAATCTGTAGATTGCTTTGGAAGTATGGACATTTTAACAATGTTGATTATTCCCAGCCATGAACATGGTATGTTCTTCCATTTGTTAACATCTTCTGCTATTTCTTTTCTCAGGGTTTCATAGTTCTTTTTATAGAGATCTATCATGCCCTTTGTTAGATATATTCCCAGATATTTCATCTTCTTTGGAACTAATGTAAAAGGAATAGAATGTTTGATTATATTCCCGGGTTGACTATTGTTGGCATATATAAAGGCTCTTGATTTGTAGGTATTGCTTTTGTCTCCTAAGACACTGTTATATTCCTTGATCACTTGGTTTTCCAGATGTAAGATCATGTCATCCAGGAAGGGCTAGAGTTTGACTTCCTCTGTCCTCATTTGAATATCCTTTGATCTCCTTCTCTTGCCTGATTACGATGGCTAGGACTTCCATTACTGTGTTGAATAGCAGTGATGACAATGGAAATCCTTGTCTAGTTCCAGATCTGAGTGGAAATGCTTTCAGTTTTACTCCATTCAATATATTAGCTGTGGGTTTGCTGTAGATGGCCTCTATCAGTTTAAGAAATGTCCCACCTAAGCCTATTTTCTTAAGTGTTCTAATCATGAAAGGATTCTGGATTTGTTGTTCTGTTCTTCCTATTTTTGTCTTTTTTCTGCCATTTGTGGTTTTCATTGAGCATTTTATATGATTCTATTTTCTCTCCTTTCTTAGTGTATCAGTCATACTTCTTTTTTTTTGCTTTTTTCTTTTTTAGTGGTTTCTCTAGAGCACTGGTTCTCAACCTTCCTAATGCTGAAACCCTTTAATATTGTTCCTGATGTTGTGGTGACCCCCAACCATAATTTATTTTTGTTGCTACTGCGTAACTGTAATTTTGCTACTGTTATGAATCATAATGTAAGTATCTGATATGAAGGAGACCCCCCAAAAGGGTTGTGACCCACAGGTTGAGAACTGCTGCCCTAGAGTTTGCAATATTTGTTTATAGCTAATCCATGTCCACTTTCAAATAACACTATACTGCTTCATGGGTAGTATAAACATCCTATAACAACAAAATAATCCTAATTCTTCCTTCCTTCTTAACTTTTTTTCCCCTTTTTTATCTTTTGTATCCTTGCTGTCATTCATTTGTCTTACATAAACATATATAAACATATATAATCTAATACATTGTTGCTTTTATTTAACAAACTTAAATGTTAAATAAATTAAGAATAAAAAAAGATTTTACTGGGTGATGCAGTGCCTGTGGCTCAGTGAGTAGGGCACCGGCCCCATATACCGAGGGTGCTGGGTCAAACCCAGCCACAGCCAAACTGCAACAAAAAATAGCTGGGTGTTGTGGGTGCCTGTAGTCCCAGCTACTCAGGAGGCTGAGGCAAGAGAATTACCTAAGCTCAGGAGTTGGAGATTGCTGTGAGCTGTGATGCCACAGCACTCTACCGAGGGCAACAAAGTGATACTCTGTCTCAAAAAAAAAAAAAGATTTTACCTTTACTTATTCTTGCTTTCGTGTCTCCTTTATGTATAAACAGATTTCTACCTATATCATTTTCTTTTTTTCTAAAGAAAATTTTTGAACATATATTGGAAGGCAGGTCTGGCAATAAATTCTCTCAGTTTTTTGTCAGAGAATGTCTTTATCTCTTCATTTTTGAAGGATAGTTTCTTAGGGTACAGAATTCTATGTTGTTGTTTTTTTCTTTCAACACTTTATATATTTTACTCCATTTTCTTCTTGCATGGTTTTTGAGGAGAATTGGGATGTAATTTTTATTTTTTCTACTTTATAGGTAAGGTGATTTTCCCTCTAGATTCTTTATCATTGATTTTCTGTGGTTTGAATATGATATGCCTAGGTGTAGTTGTGTGTGAGCTTCCTTGATCTGTTTGGTGTTTGACATTAATTTGACAGAAATTCTTAGTCATTATTGTTATAAGTATTTCTTCTGTTCCTTTTTCTTCTCTTTCTGGTATTCCCATTACACATTCATTATACTTTTTGTAGCTATCTCACAGTTCTTGGATATTCTGGTCTGTTTTGTTCCAGGTTTAATCTTTGCTTTTTAGTTTTAAGGTTTCAATTGATAAATCAAGTTTAAAGATTTTCAGCTCTGTCTAGTCTATTAATGAGCCCTTTATTTCTACAACACTGTTTTTGATCTCTAACACTTTGTTTTGGTTCATTCTTAGTATTTCTATCTCTACTTAAATTGCTTGTCTATTCTTGTGTGGCACTCTACTTTTACCTATTAGAGCCCTTATCAGAGTAATCATAGTTGTTTTAAATTCTTGATAATTCCAACATCCCTACCTTATCCAAATCTTGTTCTTAAGTTTGTTTGGTCATGTTGAGTTATATAGTTTTGCCTTTTAGTATGCTTTTAATTTTTTCTTGATAGTTGAATATGATATACTGAGCAAAGGAACTGTTATAAATAGAATTTTAGTTATGTGTTGGTAAAGTGTAGGCTTGCAAGGGTGTTCAACCTGTGGCCCACAGTATCATGCAGGTTATTTGAGAAAAGTTTTGCTTATCTGTGGTGTTGGATATCAGGAAAAACAAATGAACCTTTTCTTTTGCTTATCAGCTTGGTGTTTGAGTAATGTGTGGACCAAGACACCCTTATTTCAGCAGGAGAGAAAAAGTTGACACCCCTAATAGGAGCGGGGGAAATGTTCTAGAGACCTATGATTTGATCTTAGTTTTTTAGCAAACCTTTTCCTCTAGACTATGGACTTCTTAAGTATTGCTCAGTTTCCTATTCCTCTCCTCTTTAAGTGGGACAGGGGGGCAAGATGGGGCTGGAGTTGGGTCTTTCTCTTTTTCCACATGGAAAGCTATAAGCTGGCTGGAATTGGTTATTTTCTTTCCCCTCGGTCAGTTAGGCTCCGATAAAACCCCTTTAGGTGTGCTCTGATTACATAGTTGCCACTGAGGGCAGACCTTGCTGAGAAAAACAAGATGCATTAGCATAGTTTAGAATGATTCTTTTTTCTCTTCTGCTGTAAACATGAGGGGATATTTTTCCTATGTTCACTGTGAGAACCTGGTATCTTCAAAAGGTAGAGCAAGAGTATGCCCTCCTCCATAATTGGGTGCCCCTAGAGTTTTTATCTCTCAGATTTGTTCATACTGAATTCCCAGCAACCCATAGTTATAGTTCAGATTTTCTTTCTCTGGCTCTTTGGTTCTCAAAGAATTTTCTGCATATGGGTTTCTGCTTTGGTAAGTTATGATTGTCTGTGTTTGCCTACCACTCCAATTTTGAAGCAGTGATTAGCTCTGTGACCTCACTTTTCTTAGGGTTCAGAGAAGAGTTGCTGATTTTTCAGTTTGTTCAGCTTTTTATTATTAAGATGGAATAGTGACTTCTAAGCTTTTTACCCACCAGACTGGGCCAAAACTACAATTTTTAAAAAGACCCAGTACTGAATTAGATATCCCAATGTCTTTCATTAATACAGATTAAAAAAAATTTTTTTTTTGAGCCAGAGTCTTACTTTGTTATCCAAACTAGAGTGCATGGCCTCAGCCAAGCTCATGGCAACCTCAAACTCCTGGGGTCAAGCAATCCTCCTACCTCAGCCTTCCAAGTAGCACTTGGCACTATGACTAGCTAACTTTTGAATTTTTGGTACAGATGGGGTCTTGCTTTTAAATCAGGCTGGTTTGGCATCCTGAGTGCAAGAGATCCTCTCACCTTGGCCTCTTAGAGTGCTAGGGTTACCAGTATGAACCACTGTTCCTGGCTCTTCATTAACATAGAATTTTAAATATTACACTGTTTTCTTAAGGCATTTGGGTATTTTCTTGTTGGCATTATGTTATAAAATTTAATTTCAAATGTTTTATATTAATAATAGATGAATATGAACGGGAAGAGACCAGACAAGTTTATGTGGACTTAAATCATAACATTGAGGTAAGTGTTAGTGAAAATTTGAATATCTGAAACAGAAGAATTTCTAAGCAAAGTAGAGTGATAGCTACAAAGATATGGACAACTGTTCTTGCTAAAATGATTATTACTTATTTCTTGATAGATTTTTGTATTACCATTAAAATTCTCAAGGTTATATAACTTGAGTATTAATGTTTTAAGTAGTTGCCCTTTGATTGACACATTAGAGACACTATTTTACTTAATTATCAAAAATTTATTGACTCTGCATCAGAGACCAGAATACTGACACATAGCCTTTAATTCAAAAACACTTAAAATGTTATTAATGTGTGTCTGGCTCCTGCTTACCTTTCTTGCTTCATTTCCACTTTGCTTTTTTGTTAGAGTCACTCTTTTTATATTTTTCAAATTTGCTGAGCTTTCTTGATTATAGTTCTTTGAATTTTTTTCCTTTGTCTAGAACTTTTATGTTCGAGATCTTATGCACACTTCTAAACTCATCTTGCTTTTTTGTTATTTCCCTTACTACTTTATTGAAATATCTTTATATTCAGTTATTCTGTGTCTCTCCATCTCATTTAACTTATTTTGAAGAGCACTTAAAACTACACGACATACATATATTTGATATACATATGTGTATGTGTATTTGTATATATTTTTTATTCTGGAACATAAGTTAGTTGAAGTTGGGTAGAGACTTTTTCTACTATCCCAATTCCCTAGCACATAATAGGCACTCAATAAATATTTAATAGATGAAAGAATGGATTCATCTGATTTTGTAAAGCAGGATTTTTGAATTTTGTAGTTTTTTTTGGCTGGAGCTGGGTTTGAACCCACCACTTCTGGTATATGGAGCTGGTGCCCTACTCCTTGAGTCACAGGGTCCACCCAGGATTTTTGAATTTTGAATAAATGCATGCTGCCAGATAACAGACGTGTGATTTGGGATTCTTTGGGGAGAGGCCTCACTTTATTGAGAAGACAGAATTTAAATAAGTAAGGACAAATAAATATAAAGTTATGGAATTTGTTAATGCAATTAAGTAAATGGCTAGAGTACCCATAATCTTTTTGCTGATGTTTTTGTATTATAGAACATATCTCCAATGCCGTTGAGCATCTGGGAAATTAACATACTAGGGGCAGTCTTAATACTTTTTTATACATACTTTTATAAATTATAGGGTTTCCATTATTCAGAGTTGTATGACTTTATATCTTATGATTGTATGATGCAAATTTACTAATATTTTCATAGTGTAGAGAAAGATATTTAAAAAGCCTAAATATGATGCTTAAAACTTTATATTCCAGAAAATGATAACAGCTTTTGAGGAACTTCGTGTGCAAGCTGAGAATTCCAGGCTGGAAATGCATTTTAAGTGTAGGGATCCTGTTTAATTTTTATATTATTGTTCTGCTATTTGTATTTTTATTAGATTCTGTTAATGGTTTTATTCCTTCAGCCTGATGCCCTTAATTATTTTTTATTTTGTATTTCTTTGTTTTTTAAACCTCTCAAATGCTTGTGGAATGTTGTAGGGAATTGATATATATATTAAAATGCTTTCGGTCGTTAAACTACATTTTTCATGAAATCAGTGTTTGCATTTATTTTGTTAGAAGTTAGATTTTGGTCTTATTTTACTTTTCTTTGTAAAATATGCATTATACAAAATAACTATGTAGATACTTAATATATTTTATTTTATATTAGAGAGTTTTAAAGAATAGACTTTTATATATGCATTATTATAAGAATTGTAGAATTTTAGTTATTATAACCTTGACACTATTTAAAAATCATTATTTTACTAAACAGAAAGTTAGTACCAAGGAAAGAGTAGTTTTAGCATGTTAGAAACTTTTGAAATTCAATATAATTTTGTGACAAATAGGAGGTCAAACAAACTTAAAATTCTTGTAGTAGAAAAGTTATATATAATTATTTTAAAACATTACGCTATATTTGTTTTATTTTTAAAGTAAAGGAAGATTATGAAAAAATCCAACACCTTGAAGATGAATATAAGAAGGAAATAAATGACAAGGAAAAGCAGGTTTTTTTTAAACCAACTTTATATTCTTTGTATTTGATAATTCATAAAATACTTAAAATTTCAAATGAAATTTTTGTTTTCTGACTGCATGATAAATTCTATGAGAGAATTTAAATATTATACATATCCTAATATTTAGCTTTTTTCCTAGCCAAATTCTCACTGACTCAAATAAGTGCTCACTGAGTGCTGGCCTTAAAATAAATAATTTATTTATTAGTATTTTTTCAGAGATAGGGTCTCTGTCGGCTAAGCTAAGCTAGAGTGCAGTAGCAGAGTCATAGCTCACTGTTACCTCAAATTCCTGGGCTCAAGTTATCCTTTCATCTCAGCTTTCCATGTAGCTGATATAGGTGACTACCACCAAACCCAGTTAATATTTTTAAAAAATCTTTGGTGGAGATGGGTCTTGCTGTTTTGCCTAGGCTGGTCTCAAACTCCTGGTCTTAGCAATTTTCCCTCCTTGGCATCCCAAAGTGCTTGGATTATAGGCATAGGTCACCTCGCCAGCTTTTTTCTTTTTTCAGAGATACGGTCTCACTCTTATTACCTAGGCGGGAGTGCAGGTGATCATAACTACTAGGCTCAGATGATCTTTCCAAGTAGCTGGGATTATAGGATTATTAGCCACCATGCCTGGCTAATTTTTAAGTTTATTTGTAGAGATGGATTCCCTTTATGTTACCTAGACTGGCCTCAAACTCTTGGCCTCAAGCCATCCTCCCACTTCAGCATCCCTAAATGTTGGGATTAAAGATGCAAGCCCTTGTGCCTCCCCATTTTTGGTTTTTAGTCAAGAAATATTCGTTGGCACCTGTGGCTCAAAAGGACAGGGGGCACTGGTCCCATATGCTGGAGGTTGGAGGTTGCAGGTTCAAACCCAGCCCTGACCAAAAAAAAAAAAAAAAAGAAAGAAATACTCTACAATATTTATACCAGTGGGTAATGGGTTATTGCTTTAAAATACATTACTTCCTGAGAAATTTTGTTTAGACAAGAGCCTCATAAAATGTAGAGATAATCATTCCTCAAATCACATTTCATCATTTATTTTGAAATATACTATCAGTAACATCAATGAAGGAAAGCAAAACATTCTTTTATTTCTTTGTTAATAACACATGGTGGAAGACTTGAAAATGGTAAGTCTGTTCTTAATAGTATTTACAAGAATTCTGATTTTAGATTATTATTGTGCTTTCTCTATCAGTTTTAACCTTTCTGCTTCCCAAATGGAAAGCAATGTGTAGAAAGGAATTTCCCCTTTAATTCCTATGATTTTTGCATTTTTTCCTCTCTGATTTGCCACAAGATATCTTGTAGTCACAATTAGAGGATATTTATTTAAGCAATAATAAAAAGATTAATTGAAAGTAGAGAGAGGATACTTAAGAGTTTTAAGTTGTAGTTAAATGATAGAAATTCAATTTATATGTTATTCTTAGACTTTTTGAAAGAGTTATTAATTTTTTGTATGTATTTTAACTTCATTTTAAGCTAGATTTCTGAAAGAAGTAAGTATTTTTAAAAGTTAAAATTGTGCTTATTATAAAGAGCACAAAAATAGAGTAAAGTGCTAAAAAAGCTTTTTGGATTTCTGGGCAGAGTTTATAGATTATTTGGCTTCGTTGTGAAATGGTGGTGTGGTCAGCTAAGTTTTTTGCTGGGGATTCCTAAATGTCATTACTTATAACTTTCTTTTCCCCTGGGGCTCTTCAGATTCCTGATTGGGTATATGAACTGGGTTGATGGTGTTATAGATCTAGGTGGGACAGGATAGGAAGGACAGACTGTGCCACCCTTCCTTGTGCCAGAAATACCCATGTTTGGAAGTTGTCCTTTTCAATTTGATATGTTTCTTTTTCTTGCAAAGATGGAATAGGGTTCTCTGACTTCACTGGCTGTCAGGGAGTAGAGTCCAGGTAGGGAGGGTCCAATGGGCCAGCTGAAGAACATATAAATAAGTACATAAAATAATCACAGGTGATCATAAATGCTAAGGTTTAACTTTTTATTTCTATAATGTATTATACAAATATTTTATTTTAGGTATCACTACTATTGAACCAAAGTGCTGAGAAAGATAATAAAATGAAAGAGTTAACATTTCTGCTGGAGGAATGCAGAGATAAAGTTTATCAATTAGAGGAAAAGACAAGTAAGACTTCATATATGAAAACAGAATAATGTCTAATGTATTGCTTTTGTTTATTGTAATGCTTTCTAGTGTTGTGATTTTCAGCCTGGGCTGGATCATTTGGAGGCGGGCATACTAGAATCCCTTGGGGAGGTCTTATAAAGTACACATACTCCTCTTTTCCCATTTCCATACTCTTACCTTCTTCAAAGTTTGAACAATATGCTGGTCCATAAAGACAGGGATCTTTGACTTTTTTGTTCACTGATTCCTTCCAGTTGCCTAGAATACCTAGAACAGTGCCTGATACATATTAGGTGTTCAGTAAATATTTTGTGAATGAATTGAATCCAATAGGAACACAATAGAAAGAGTTACTAATTTTCAGAGCAAGACATTTAGAAAGGCATCAGGGTAAAACTTTGTTGAACCATATCTCACAATTAGAGGTTTCCTAAACAGTGAATTGGAGGAGAAAGTGCAGGTAGGAGAAATGGCTTGTGTTAGGTGTATTTGGCAAACTGACTGGAGTGGTAAAGTCTTAGAGAACTTAAGTAGTGGAGACTATAAAAATTTGGATCCAGGTGGTGCCTGTGGCTCAGTGAGTAGGGTGTCAGCCCCATATACCGAGGATGGTGAGTTCAAACCCAGCCCCAGCCAAACTGCAACAACAACAAAACATTGTTTGGGTGGTGCCAAAACATTGTTTGGGTGTGGCACAGTGGGTAGGGCGCCAGCTCCATATACTGAGGGTGGAGGTTCGAGGCCAGCCCCGGCCAAACTGCAACAAAAAAATGGCCCAGTTATGGCAGGTGCCTGTGATCCCAGCTACTCAGGAGGCTGAGGCAAGAGAATCGCCTGGGCTCAGGAGCTCGAGGTTTCTGTCAGTTGTGACACTATAGCACTCTACTGAGGGTGACAAGGTGAGATTCTGTCTCTACAAAAAAAAATTTGGATCCCTCTATGAAGACCCTGAACATCATGTGATGTTTATACTATCTTATTACTGAATATTTTTTAAACTTTTTCAAGTGGCAGGACAGTTAGAAGGTGTGATATATTTTGTGAAATATAGAGTGCCTTCCAGAACATTTTAGGCATGTAGCATTTGTTGTTTTTCTATTCTTCAAAACATTCTCTCTTCTTATCTGATTTCTGCTAACCCATGCCCACAAATTTTACTTATTCATTACTGTATGGTATTCTCCAGATATTGAAATCATTCAACTTCCCCAACCTTTTTTATTTATCCTACCTTACCCCATGCTTTTGGCTATTTCCTCTATTCAAAATGAGAGGTCTTCTACCTCTACTCCAAATCTGTTGGCTTGTTTTATTTATTTATTTATTTTGTGATGATGCTGTGAGCATCATCATAGCTCACAGCAACCTCAAACTCTTGGGCTTAAGAGTCCTTCTGCTTCAGCCTACAGAGTAGCTGGGACTACAGGCCCCCACAACAGTGCCTGGGTAGTTTTTTTTTTTTTTTTAAGTAGAGACAGGGTCTTGCTTTTGCCCAGACTGGTCTCAAACTCCTGAACTCAAACAGTCCACCTGCCTTGGCCTCTCAGAGTGCTAGGATTACAGGTGTGAGCCACTGCACCTGGCAGATACTTTGGTTAAATTCTAGTGAATTTATCCTTATACTTAGTAAATGGTTAAGGATTACTCTTCTGCTTCTTGTGAATATTTTTTTTTTTTTTTGAGTTAGAGTCTTACTCTGTTGCCCTGGGTAGAGTGCCATGGAATCATTGTAGCTCATAGCAACCTCGATCTCTTGGGCTTGGATGATCCTCTTGCCTCATCCTCTCCAGTAGCTAGGACTATAGGCATGTTCCACTAAGCCTGGCTAGTTTTTTTCTATTTTTAGTAGAAACAGTGTCTAACTCTTTTTGCTCAGGCTGACCTCAAACTCCTGACCTCAAGCAATCCACCTGCCTCAGCTTACCAGAGTGCTAGGATTGTAGGGGTCAGCTACCCTCTCTGGCCTCTTGTGAATGTCTTGAGGGCCGCGACTGTATGTCTTAAATATCTTTGTAATTTTATGCCAGGTATATTTGTTTGCACTTATTAAGAGTGCAATAGTTGTTTGTATGAATTAATATTTAATCTTGTTACATAAACTGGAATCGTTATTGTAATAAATAACTATAATTCTTTGTGATTTCTGTAGATTCATAATCATGGAAATGTGTTCATTTAAATTGCTTTTTTTTGTTTGTTTTTCCATGTGAATATATCTTTCATATGTTTTTCTCTTTGCTTTAGTTTGGAGATTTTCTATTGATCTGGCATCTGATCCTGCCTCTACTGTGTCTAATGGTCTTTAAACCTATCTGCTGAATTCTTAACTTTAAATGAATCTTATATTTTTCCTTCTGAAATTTTCATTTGATTAATTTTTTAAGGTCCTAATTCTCTAAAGTTTCCTCTTTTAAGAATCTCATTTTTGTCTTTTTTTGAATATAGTAACTATTGACATTTTATAGCTATTCTGTTTACTTTAGTATCCTTCTCATTTGTTGATTTATTCCTGTTTCTTTTTGAAACTGTGGTAAAATACACATAACATACAATTTACTGTCTTAACTGTTTTCTCTTTTTACAGTTTAGTGGCATTAAGTATGTGTACATAATCACTATCCATCCTCAGAACTCTTTATTTTGCAAAATGGAAACTGTACCCATTAAATAATAACTCTCTATTCCTTCCTTTTCGTAGTCCTTGGCAATCATCATTTTCTTGTCTGTCTTTGCCCCCCCCTTTTTTATATTGGTGTTTGGTCATTTGTTCTTATCTTTGTGTGGCGTGATTTTTTTTTATTGGATTCTGTATATTGTAATAAGAAAATTTGAAAGTTTCCAAAGATACTGTCTTTGCTCTGCTAGGGGGAAATTTAGAGTATGATAAGGCTGTGTGTATGAGTCTGATTAGAGACTGAGCTGAAAGAAAATAAACAGGCCAAATTCTATGAAGTTTTTCAAATCTCCAATTTTGTTTTACCACCTCTTTGAGACCTTTGTATAAGAGGTATGGTGGTCTTCTGTCACCTAGCAACAGCCCTCGGTCTGGGGGAAGCCAGCATCTTGGTCTCTTGCTCATGCCAAATTAGTCAATGTCAGTTGCTTTGTTGGTTCACTTGTCAGCAGTTTTCTTTTAGGAATCACGGTTCTTTCGGTCTTTTTTTCCCCCGTTTTTCTAGTTGTTTCCAGTAGGATAGTGCATTTGCTGCTAATTAATCTGTCTGGCTGGAACTATCCATTTAACAGTGGCATACCCATGGAAGGGGTTAGGGACTGACTCCACTGAGGATTTTTCATTGTTCTGTTGTCCGGCTTAACCAGATGTGCAAAAACTGCCATGGTGGTGTCATTTCTTGACCCCAGTTAATCTTGATCACTTGAATTTTGTTTTTCTTTTTGACATTTGCTTTTTATTACTTAATCTGTTTTGTAGTTGCCAATTAGCCATCAGTAATTTAGGAAAAAGTTTAAGAAAATAAAATTCTGAATATTGGTTAATAATTTATTTTCTTGGATTTAATTGGGAGGGCAGTTACTGGACAGGATGGTTGTCCTGAGCTGTTCTGCTGGCTGATGCCTTTTTTTAGCAGGACAAGCTATGTTTCATGGTAGGGGACTTTTGGCATGGCACTTTCTCACTATTTGTACTGGATTTTGGATGAACAAGATCTGTTCAAGGAGTGCCAACAAGACTTAAAGTTTTTCTTAGTAGAAGAGTATTGAAAATTGCACATATTTTTTACAAATGTTATCTAAGCATTAGGTGAACATCTTAAATTAAGACAAGTTATTGCCACTGCCGCAATCTATTTCAACAGATTCTATGCCAGATATTCTTTATGAAGTATGGATCTTGTATTAATGGCTCCTACATGTGTGTTTTTGGCATCCAAAGTAGAGGACTTTGGAGTAGTCTCAAATACAAAATTGATTTCTGCTGCTACTTCTGTATTAAAAACTAGATTTTCATGTGCCTTTCCAAAGGAATTTCCTTATAAGATGAACCATATATTAGAATGTTAATTCTGTTTTTTAGAACTGATGGACTGTTGCTTAATAGTGTATCATCCTTATAGACCTTTGCTCTAGTGTGTGCAGGATATGGGCCAGAAAGACAAGTTGCTTCCCCTTGCATGGAAGATAGTGAGTGATACCTATCTACAGAACAGATCTCTGCCTATCGTATTGTCCTTTCATGATAACTTTAGCTTGCCTACATGTAGCCTCTGTTGTACAGCATAAAGATGACAGACAGTGGTTTGCTGAGCTTTCTGTTGATATGGAAACAGATTTTGGAAATGATCAGATTTTAAAATCGTATTAGTAGTAGAAGAATTTTGATGAGAGAAGAGAAAGGGGAACTATTCTTAGTAAGATGCTGGAGAATTCCAAACCCACCTTCAAACAGTGAAGGAGAACAAGGTCCAAATGGAAGTCAGAACTCTAGCTACAGCCAATTTTAAAACAATCTGAAAAATTCCATAGTGGACCACTTGGAAATAAACCAATTGGACAGGTTTCAGCAATGTCTTCAATGGAACATAATTCAAAATGAATAGCTTGTTTCTGTTAAGCATATTGGGAAGTGGTTTTATTTTTACAAAATGAAAAATAATTTCTTTAATTTGATTCTAGTACATAACTGATTAAAAACTTCTTGATTATAAAAGTTTAGAAATGTTCTAAGGAACCTACAGATAGGCATAGTCAATTCAAAATTAATAGCTTTTGATTGGTATAATTCTTACATGGAGGATAATTTGTTTAAAATTCTCTTTGGTTGTCAGAGTTCAGAGAGAGAACAGAGATACATACATACTGTCTCTTTCTCTCTCTCTCTCTTTTTTTTTTGAGGCAGAATCTCTTGTCCTGGGTGGGGTGCTGGTGGTGTCTTAGCTCATGGTAACCTCAAACTCTTAAGCTCAAGTGATGCACTTGCCTCACCTTCCCAAATAGTTGGGAGTATAGTCTCCCACCACCATGCCTGGCTAGTTTTTCTACTTTTAGTATTCCTGAGCTCAGGCAGTTCATCTTAGTCTCCCAGAGTACTAAGATTACAGGCATGAGCTGCCACTTGCTGCTCCTGTTGTGTTTTTTGATCGTGAGGTCGTGTAACTACTTTTTTTCCCTCTACTTTGTCACCCTAGGTAACAGCTCACAGCAATCTCCAGCTCTTGGGCTTAGGTGATTCTCTTGCCTTAGCCTCCCAAGTAGCTGGGACTACAGGCACCCACCATAATGCCTGACTATTTTTTGTTGCAGTTTGGCTGGGGCTGGGTTTGAACCTGTCACTCTCAGTATATGGGGCTGGCGTCCTACTCCCTGAGCCACAGGCACCACCCAGGTCATGTAACTTCTTTAAGGCCTGGATTAGAAGTATATTTTTGTGGAAAAAATTTGTATTTGCATTTTTCTGGGATCCTAAGGAAATTGAGGAGCACTTCAAATTAAGTTTTGAACATTCAGGTAGTATAATTCAGTTCCCATACATGTCTCAGGACTTATTTGTGGTTATAACTTTTCAGAAGAAACATTTTTCACCACCCTACAAGAAATAATATCATAATGGACAGACTATCATTAATTATCATTTCCCTCACTCCAGATCTACTTTTTCTGTTTTTTTCCCCAGAGTTGTTTCACAGACCCTTTCATCCTGTTTTTTTTCAGATGGAGTTTTAATACAATATAAACCTGTAATATCATCTGTTGCTTAATAGCCTTTATTGTTTTACATGGTCTTCATGAAAGCATAACCCACGGATGAAGCATAACCTACTGAACAACTCATATAAATCCTATTATGATCTTGTCCTTATTAACTTTTAGATCTTATCTTCTTAAGATATGACCCTTCCCTCATATGTTAAGCTTCATGCTACTGAAATACATGTCAGAATATCTCATCTCATGTTTCTGTTTTTGCCTTTGTACATGCTCTTTCACTTGTCTATGATCTTTTCCTCTTCTAACTCCATTTAATTACTTTTGCTAATTCTAACTATCTTGAAATATTTCAACTTAGCTGCTATTTTCTGATCTATCTTGAAGTTTCACTATCTCTGCCTCCCTTCCTTCTAACCCAGCGGTTCTCAACCTGTGGGTTGCGACCCACAGGAACTGTATTAAAGGGCCATGGCATTAGGAAGGTTGAGAACCACTGCTCTAACCCATACTACTACTATTTGGCTTAAGTGACTCCTCTATGTATACTCTAACTTTATAGAAATTAACTGTGATTACTTGTAATTGTTAGCCTGGCTAGTGTATTGTAAATTCCATGAATAGTAAGATGTAGTTTCTGTATACATCACCATTATCCTCATCATAATAGTAGTTAATATTTATTGATATATATACTAGACACTGTGGTTAAATTGCATTATTTTACTTGTTTTAAGTTGTATCATCTTATTTAATCCTAACTGGAACTCTTCATGATGTGAATAATTATCTAATTTTTTTTCTTTTCTTTTCTTTTTTTTTTTTTGTAGAGACAGAGTCTCACTTAAACCTCTGTAGAGTGCTGTGGCATCACAAAGCTCACAGCAACCTCCAACTGCTGGGCTTAGGTGATTCTCTTGCCTCAACCTCCCAAGTAGCTGGGACTACAGGTGTCTGCCACAATGCCTGGCTATTTTTTTGTTGCAGTTTGGCCAGGGCTGGGTTTGAACCCACCACCTTCGGTATATGGGGCTGGCCCCCTACCCACTAGCCACAGGCGCTGCCCTAATTATCTAATTTTTCAAGTGGGAAAAGTCCAGTTACACTGATTAAGTTTCATGCCTAGGGCCAGGTATCTAGTAAGAGGAAATAGTATATTTGGTTCCAGAAAATATCATGGACTTCTTTTCCCCTAGTGTTTAATGAAGTTTAAATACAAATAAAGCAAGTAGACTGTTATTTGAGACTTAGGATTTAGTAAATATTAGCTCGTAGGTAGGTTCAAAAGTTTTTTTCATGATTTAATAAATAGATACAATATTTAAAAAAATTTAAGAATCAAGATAGGCAATAATGAAAATAAAATCATGAATAATTTTGCCAATAGAAGACAAATTACTTTTCATATTTTAGTATATGTCTTTTCCTTTTACTTGAATTGTTTACCTAAAATTGTTCTTAACCTGTTCTTTTCTATAATGTTTTATGAATATATTAGTGGTCAATAAATAAAATTCGTGCTGTCATTTTTAGTGGTTACATGGCATACCATTCCATGTATTGTACCATCAAAATTTAATCTAATTTAATTACATTTTTTTGCTATTATAAAAAATGTAGCACTGGAAATCCTTAAATATTCACTTTTGATTTCTTGATAGATAGCAACCTTGAAAAGTCAGTTAAGGCTGAAGATGACCATTTGTATGTCTACATTTACAGTTTTCTCCCTCATTTTAAACTATTATCTAAAGGAGGAAAAAGAGTAATTGTTACAAATAATAATTTTCTTAGTGTACACTTTGTATTTAGTACCTATCTATAACCTTCTCTTTTAGAATTGCAGAATGAAAACTTGAAAGAATCAAATGAGAAACAGGATCGTTTGACCTCAGAACTGGAAGATACTAAAGTGTCTTTGCAAAGAAATGTGGTATGATTTAAAACCTGATTAGTATGTAATAAGTCGCAGATTATTAATTGGTCAACAAATATTTATCAAGTATTTATACTGTGTATAAGGACCTAGAGCTTCAAATAGAGAAAACACAATTTCAGTCTACAAAATGATAAATTTAATTAGAGACATTGGATAAAAATGTCAAAAATATAACTAAAATATAAAACCATGCTAGATACCAACATAAGTTGTTATAATAGTTCTTAGAATTGACAAAACACTATGGTTATATTGGCTAGGAAAACTCCATTTAAGAGTTGGGATTATAGGTGGGATTTAGAGAATAGTACATAAGAGTAGTGGGTGGGCATTCCAGGGAGAGGAGGAGAAATAAGGGGTAGGAGTATGTAGAGGAGAAGAGGGACAGCAAATTTATATAAACAGATAAATTCAGCTTTTTAAAATCTTAATGCCTTTGGATCATTGCTTTTGTTTGTACATTGCTTCATTTAGAATACTCAAAAGGTTTTAGAGGAAGATTTACATATAGCAACAAAAACAATTTATCAGCTCACAGAAGAAAAAGAAGCTCAAATGGAAGTGTTTAATAAAGCTAAAGCTGCTCATTCATTGATGGTTACTGAACTTAAAACTACTATCTGTAACTTGAAAGAATTATTGGAAACAGAACAGCAAAGGTAAAAATATTTCTTATTTTTAATAAAACAAATGAGTAAAACCAGTTTACTTATGATATTCAGTGCCATTTCTATTTTTTTCTATTTATTGTCAACTGATGTGTTATTCTGATAACAACTTCAACTAAGTCTCTTTTTAATGTATAAAGTGGAAGTACATTTTAAAAGTTTGTATTGGGTAGACAGGTATTGTAGGGAAAGACTAAGAAGGAAGTATTTTTTGTTTGTTTGTTTTTGTAGTTTTAGGCCGGGGCTGGGTTTGAACCCACCACCTCCAGCATATGGGGCCAGCGCCTTACTCCTTTGAGCTATAGGCGCCACCCAGAAGCAAGTATTTTTTAGGATAGTTCCATCCATGCTTTGCCATAGAGTCAAGCTATATAGATAAGGGCTAATGCAGTGATATAACATTTAGTACAACTTTGGATTATTACTCGCTTCATGGCAATAACTTCCAAGCTGTGGGATTTATTTCACTGCGGTCTGTAACCTTCTTTCTGATTTATAAATTTAGCAACTAGCCTGGTAAACAGTATGTACTATTTTATATTTATTAAATAAATAATCATAAATTAAGTGCATAATTTAATTACTTTTTTGATAATTTATTATATTAATATTTGAATGTGATTAACTGTATATATACTATTCATTTGCATGCCATCTAAATAGCATGTTTAAAACTTGGGTGTCGAAAAAGGACTTGCCTTATTTTCCACTACTTTATATTAACACATTAATTGCCATGTGAGTTGTATTTATGCTACTTTTGAGCCCAGGGCCTTGGGAAGCATATCTAACTCACATGTCTTTTGACCTATCTTGACCTACTAAAATACTAAGACTTCAACAGAAAAAAAAATTTTTTTTTTTTTGTAGTGTGGCAGTCAGTGTGTTAAGGAAATTTTTATATAAAGCTGTGTTAGAGGAGTCTTAGGTGATTATTTTTTGTCTCATTAGCATTACGGTTAATTAAATTTGATAAAATAAAGGAGCGGAAAGGTTTCTCCCTGAAGTTGTGACCTGGGCCTAGCAGTATTTCTTCTCTACTGCTTGTGTGTGGCAAGGGAAAGCTAGCATTTCTTTCTTTCTTTTTCTTTTTTTTTCAGAGACAGAGTCTCATTTTGTTGCCCTCAGTAGAGTGCTCTGGTGTCATAGCTCACAACAACCTCTAGCTCTTGGGCTTAGGCGATTCTCTTGCCTCAGCCTTCCGAGTAGCTGGGAGTATAGGCGCCTGCCACAACGCCCAGCTATTTTTTTGTTGCAGTTTGGCTGGGACTGGGTTCGAACTTGCCACCCTCGGTATATGGGGCTAGTGCCCTACCCACTGAGCCACAGGCACTGCCCAGGAGAGCTAGCATTTCTAACCCCCTAATTGTATATACATAGTTTTAATTTTTTTTTTTAATTTTTCTTAATTTGTTTTCTAGAGTTAGAGTCTCACTCTGTCAGCCAGGCTGCAATGCAGGGTTATGATCATAACTCACTGAAACTTTGATTCCTGGGCTCAAGTTATCCTTCCACTTCATCTTTTGGAGTAGCTAGGTTACAGGCACTACGCCCAGCTAATTTAAAAAAATTTTATGGAGTCAGGGTCTTTCTGTGTTGGCCCAGGCTAATCTCAAATTCCTGACCTTAAGCATTCCCCCTTCTCTGGCTTCACAAGTACTGGAATTACAGGCATGAGCCATTGCATCCAGCCTAATCTTACATATTTTTGATTGACCTATCCATGCAGTGTTTCACTTTTAAGATTGTAAGTTACCTTACATTCATCTGTCCCATTACCTCAGTTTTACAGTTTGAGGAAAAGAAAGCCAGAGAAGTTAAGCTAATATACCAGATCTCATATTTACATTCTTCCTAAGGCAGAATTCTGTATAGTAGTAGTAACATACACAGGGTCATTGAAAGTTCAAGGATACATTAATCATCAGTAGCTAAAAGACAGATTATAACCATAAACCTTAAGGTTTTATGCAGATGGAATAAATATACAGTTATGTATTTTATGTATTTATGATGGTAATATCTTATTTAAAAATGTTACACTATACAGCATAGAGTAGCTATTCAGTAAATGTCTAATAATTGAGTGAGCAGATCTACTCATGCTAAGTTATATCAGTTGCTGAATTTCATAATTTTAGTTATTAGATGAATTCTGAATAAAAATATTTTACAATGTAAAATAATATATTTTACTAGATTGGGGAAAAATGAAGATCAATTGAAAATTCTTACTATTGAGCTTCAAAAGAAATCAAGTGAACTGGGTAAGACTTGAACAGTATGTGTACTTCGATAGTTCTAGTTAAGTATAAAAACATAAGCACTGTTTTATAATAACATATAATTTCTCCTCTGTTATTTGCCAGTAGTGATTATTTGATAATTTTTATATTTGAGTTTTTGAAGATAGAAAATTGAAACCCTTAAGAAAGATTATTCAGTTTTAATATGCAGTTAATAGATATCTACAAGTGTAAGAAACCTAAGAGAAGTTGGTATTCTGTTTTCCTTATTGTAAGATTCAGAGGAATTAATAATTTTTAATGAGAAGTGTCTGTTGTATTTTAATTGAATTTTGACATTTCATTGCTGTGGATTATGAAATATGTATTGGAATATATAATCTTATTTTGTCATATGGTGTTACTAATATTTAACAGCATTGATGGCCAAAGAGAGAGTAGGTTTGTATAGTAGTTATTTTGTGAATTTATAACCATTTGGTTAGCTAATTCTAATAATCTATGCTTCATAATTTTAAATTTTCACATCTATAAATGTGGGGAATTATAAAGATGCAATTTTTTTTCTTATTTTGGTAAAAAATTGTTTTTTAAAATTAAAACATTCATAATTGGCAGGTATTCTAAAGTATCTCATAACACAAAGTTAATTAGCTTTCAGATAATTAAAATAATTGCAACTAATATTTTCTAGTATCTAAAATGTATGCTTAACATTTCAGAAGTAGTTAGGCTACTTGTTTGAACGTTAGAAACACATTTATGCTATTCTTTCTTCAGAGCATAAAGTACTGTTTTAAATCATTGTACAGATCTACTTTTCACAATTATTTAAATATTGTAGACAAAGGAATAATTTTGGTGGTTAAAATATCTTTTTTTTTTTACTGAATGGTAACTATGTACATTAATGCACTTCTGGGGTACAGTGTGGGGTTTTCACACACAATCCGAAACACTTCCATCAAACTGGTTAACATAGCCTTCATGTCATTTTCTTAGTTATTGTTTTAAAA
>CAUYQV010039586.1:0-15463 GCA_963574575.1 Galagoides demidoff | reverse complement strand
TTTTATTTACAATTCTTTTTACCAGTTCATTTTCTCATGCCACCTTATTCTTGTTGAAATTTCTCAATGTCACTAGTTAGGCTTAAATGCTCACAGTTTTCTTTCTTTCTTTCTTTCTTTCTTGAGACAGGGTCTTACTCTGTCACCTGGGCAGTGGCATCATCATAGCCCACATTGTTATCATTAAGCTCCTGGGCTCAAGTGATTCTCCTGCCTTAGCCTCCAGAGTAGCTGGGACTATGGGAGTGCACCACCACACCTGACTAATTTTTCTATTTTTAGTAGAGACAAGGTCTTGCTCTTGCTCAGGCTGATCTTGAATTCCTGGCCTCTGTCAATCCTCCTACTTCAGCCTCCTAAAGTGCTGGGATTACAGGTATGAGCCACTGGGCTTGGTCCAGGTTTATTTCTTATTTCCAGTTCTTTCATCTCTATGCTCTTTGCTACTTCAGAGTCTTTTCTTTTTCTTTCAGAGTCTTTGTCTATTTTTTTCCTGAGTGGAATGTCCTTTTTATCCCTCCAAATTCAAGGCTATTTGTTCCCCACACTGATTTTTTCCTTTCCTGACCTCTTGTGGCAGCATTTACTGATTCATTGTGCATTCCTAGGCTCAGCCCTGGACGCTGACTGGCAGAGGTAAACACAGGCTGCTTGGCTGGAGGGTCTGAATGCCTGGTGGACATGCTGAAAGGGAAGAAATGGGTAGAAATGAAGCAGTGAGTCAGAAGGCAGAGAAATAGGTCATGTAGTCATCTGTTGGAGTGGCTGAGAGCAAGAGAAGCTGGAGAGATGCTGGAGCAAGCAGAGATCCGAAGGTGTGGCTAAGGACAGAGAAGGTGGTGGTTGTGTTGTTCCTGTCGTGTTCGATGTGGCTGCTGGGCTGGGGACAGACTGCTACCACCACACTGCTGTTACCAGACAAAGAGTCTGGCCGCCTGTCACTGACAGCAATATGCAGAGACAGGGATAGGTTCACCAAACTTTGTCAGAAGGCCAGCAATTCTGGAGAACAGTGACAGTAGCCTCCAAGATGGTTCTGTTCTTCCGTTTCCAAAATCACAGTTTTATACGTGAAAGTTCAGAGTAAAAACCGTGTTAATCTTTATCTTAAACAACAATAATCAGTATGACTCAAAACAATGTTCCAATTCAAAAGTTAATCTCCTAAATCAATCCTCCTAAATTACTCAAAATAAGCATCTTTAGGAAGGGAGCTAAGTTTACAAAACAATAAGAATGAGAGATAGGAGATACAGGTCACTCAGGACTTAAACTGACCAAACCAGCTGTGTCACATTGGCTCTAGCCTGACTGACTCCATCTTATTCTCACCACCCGCAGGCTCACTGGCACCCTCTTCAAGCATACTCCAGGAATGCCCAAACTGGGCATTCTTAGGGGGGCAGTTTGGAGAACCTACTCTTTTCATACCACCACATAGTGCCAGCAGAAGTGCAGATTGATTCAAACACTCTTTATATCCAAGTAGAAGAATCTCTGGCTGCAAGTGGCTTAGGCAAAAAATTCAAATTTACTTGCTCATGAAGTCCAGTAAACAACCTAGTGACCAAACTGCAGGAAGCATGGCTGCTAGGCAGCCTCAGGAACAACTGGATCCTGACCCCCAGATGCTCCAAAACTTTTTTCTACCTCCCTACCCACTGCTTCTTTCTACACTTTCGTCTTCTCTAACTGCAGACAGCCTTCCTCTGAGTGTTTGTTTAGGAAGCTATTAAATGCTTCTGAAGTTCGAGTCTTTCAACTGCCTGTACTAAAGATAGGCTGATCCTCCAGTTGGGAGAATCCCAGGAAGGCTCTGATTGGCTGACTTTGAGTCAAGTGCCCAACCTTGATTTAATCAAACCTGGCCTGTAGGAGTGGGGTGAGTAGTTCCCAGGGGGAAGGATGAATGTTCAATGTTGTGGCCACAGCCATGTCAATCTGCACACTGGAACTCAGGAATGAAGAACCAAAGCCTAGCATACCATCCTTCCTGATGTCAGAACAGTCAGCAAGTCTGTATTAAGAGTTGCTCCTGGAAGGCTGCACGTGGTGGCTCATGCTTGTAATCCCAGGAGGCCAAGGCAGGTGGATTGCTTGAGCTCAGGAGTTTGAGACTAGCCTGAGCAAGAGTAAGAACCCCGTCTCTAAAAATAGCCAGGTGTTGTGGCGGATGCCTGTAGTCCCAGCCCCTCATGAGGCTGAGGCAAGAGGATCACTTGAGTCCAAGAGTTTGAGGTTGCTGTGAGCTTTTATGGCACAGCACTCTACTGGAGGCAAGAAAGTGAGACTCTGTTTCAGAAAAAAAAAAAAAAGAGTTGCTCCTGGGGACTTAATAATTGTTGGAATACTCTGAAATTCTGTGCCATCATTTTCTTCTGCTCCGTTAACCCTCTGGCTCCATTCAGATACCCAACAACCCTGACATTTCTTTGCTCCACAAAGAACCCCTGGTGACTCCTGCTGTTATCCTGGCCTTGGAGACTGACTGCTTCACTTCATTTCCCAGAGGGAGAATGGTGAAGTCACCAACACCACTGGGTCATGAGTAATCCTAAACTCTAAAATGTTGCCAGGCAGAACTGTGACTAAGCAAAGGAGCCTGACACCATCCCTCTTAGAGGAAGGCCATTAGCTCAGCCTGGGTCAGCAGGCTGGTCGGGGATGGGAGGGGAGGCAGGTGGAGCATTGACATACAAGGCTGAGGTCTGGACGGGTCTTCCCCAATTCTAGGGGCATCAACGTCAGTTAAGGTGCTGGTGCATAAGGCTAGTAGAGAGGCAGCTGTCAGGAAATAAGATGGAGGATAAGACCGCGAGGTAGTGAAGGTGGTATGGTGTGGAGACCAGACAGACATGTTTGGAGCTCTTGTTCCACTTCTGCTTGCTCCGTCCTGACTTCTGCTGGTTGATCTGGCCTCCCCAGCCTCCTACCGCGCCATTTCTGACAAGCTGCTGGGCCTTTTCTCTGTCTTTATATCTCCCACTTTCCTCAGGATTTATGCCTTTGCTTTTCTCTTCTGCAATTGGTGTTTTTTTTTTTGGTTCTTCAATGTTCCCTTAACTTGTCCTTTAAGCCCTTCCTTTTCATCACCTATTCTGGAGGGTGGTCCTTCCAAGGGGTGTTGGGCAGCCCATGCTCCACATCCCTGCCTGGCATCTAGTTCCAAGCTTACAGGAGTAGCTCCTTTGGGGGCAGAGCCACTTCCTCTTCTGCACCCCCAGTCTGCTCTGTTCATGCCGCTTCCCCTGGAGGCTGAGTCTTTCCCACCTCTATACCCTCAGTGCCTAGCACAGAGCCTGGGACACAGGAGACGGGCTTGGGGGATGCTTCCTGTTGCCTGACCAGGGCACTGGACCCTGCTTTTCTCTGCTCATCCTTCAGATGCAGCGGATCATCACACTCCTTCCTGTTCTCCTTTTCCATCTGCTGTCTTTCCTTCCTCCCCCCGGCAGTTTGTCTGAGAGAGAGCATGGTGTAGTGGATCCTAAAATCAGCCTATTTGGTTTTTTTTTTTTTTTTTTTTTGAGACGGAGCCTCAAGCTGTCCCCCTGGGTAGAGTGCCAGGGCATCACAGCTCATAGCAACCTCCAACTCCTGGGCTCAAGCGAGTCTCCTGCCCTCCGCCTCCCAAGTAGCTGGGACCACAGGCACCCGCCACAACGCCTGGCCATTTTTCGGTTGCAGCCATCGTTGTTGTTTGGCGGGCCCGGGCTGGGGATTTGAACCCGCCACCTTAGGTGTACGTGGCTGGCGCCTTAGCCGATTGAGCCACAGGTGCCGAGCCAGCCTATTTGGTTTTAAATCCTGGCTCCATTACTTGGTGTCCATGTGACTGTTGGCACATTACTTCGCTGCCCTGTGTCTCAGTTTCCTCACCTGCCAAATGGGAATAATAATAGGACTGACCTCACAGGGCTATTGGGAGGATTAAATGTGTTAATGTGTGTAACACCCATACATTCTAGAAGCATCAGCTGTTCTCAACCTCTCGTGAGGATTCTCTGACTCTATTCCTTGCTGTGTTCTTGAGCTAACACCTGACCTGCCCTCTCCTGGCTTTCAACTTTTAGTCCTCAGTCTTATCCTCTGGTCCACTGAGCCATATATTTGCAAATACGTACTTCTATTTGGTAGTTGAGCTACAGCCCCATTCCTTGTAACTGTCATTGTCACCTTGCCTACTCCTGTTCATTCCTCAAGCCAAGTCCTGGCTCAAACACTGCCCATGTAATGGCCAATCAGGTGGCTGCACAGGGGCAGGGATTGTTTACTTTGCTAGACTGAGAGTTGGCAAGCTTTTCTGGTAAAGGCCCAGATAGTAAATATTTTAGGCTTTGGGGGCCACATGTGCTCTCTGTCATTCTTTCTTCTCCTTCTCCTCCTTACCCATATTCTTCCTTACAAACCAACCCTTTAAAAGTGTATAACCCATGTTTAATGTAAGGGCTGTTTGCTAAAAGAGGTCACAGTCACATTTAGCCCTCAGGCCATAATTTGTAGGCTCCTGTACTAGGTAACAATTTCTGTGTGGGCAGGAACAAGTCTGTCTTGTCACCTCTGTGGCCTAGCCGCCAGCCTGGCACATGATAGATCCTCTATTAGCACTTGTTGAAAGAATGAAAAAAATGAATAAATGGATTCAAATGGATCTCCAGCTTCCAAACTTAAGAGAAGACATCCCCGTGTAAGTTCTCTAGTGAACAGAGGAGCTCCAGGGAAGGGTCCTATGAAGTCCAGTTCAGTTCAGCTCTCCTCTCTCTGCAGTTACCCAAGGGCACATGCATCTTTCCAGGGGGGTATGCCTCCGCCTCAGGACCTACCTGCAATTCCAGCCTCCTCTTTTTTCATCTTGAAAGCAGAATTGGCTTGCGGCCACAGTTCTATAATGAACTAGTCAGTGTTGTGCTTGTGAGTGTTTAATGCCCAGCTATCCAACCAGCAAGCAAACAATCTCCAATTTCTATGGCATAAATATTTTTGCCATGGCCAATTTCAAGCTACAGTCGTGAAGTCATTGAACATGAAGCTAGGACGAGATGTGCACAATCAACTTTCTCCAGCTGTAGCATGCCACCAAGCCACAGTCTCCTCCCTGCTCACTCCTGCGGCCCTAAGGACCACACACCTCCTGGAGGAAAATTTGAAAGCAACCCCAGTTCCCGCTATTGCTCTTCTCATGATTACGCTCTTCTCCTGTACTGCTGGGTGAGTGCTATTATCTTGCTCTCTCAGACTTCCTGGATCTCAGCCTTTGCCTGCTTTGATCCCCAACCCCTGACTGTTCATCTGGCCCCTTGACTCCCTGGACTTCTTGCAGAACACAGAAGGCCATATGCTTCCTGACCCACCCTGGCTTCCTGGCTCTCAGATAGCTCACATGCTTCTGAGCACGAGAAGAGTGGACACTTCCTCCTGCAGCCTCTTCCATTTTCTAGGCTCTGACCTACTTGGCCACCCCTTCCAGTTCTCGCAGTATCCCTGTCTGGACTGCCTATAGGTTAACTCCCATCCTACCCATTGGGAACTTAGTTCCCAGCTCGCTTCTTCTTCTTTGGCCTTTACTCCTACCTAATTAGCACCATCTGTCTGCCAACCCTGTAACATGATTTTTACCTTCATTGATTTATACCACAATTAATTACTGAGTACTTTCTGTGTGCCAGGCTCTGTTTAGGCACTGGAGGTAAGGATTCCCTGCCCTTGGGGCAACTCACAGTAAAGTGTGAAGAATTGCATACTAAATAATGGGCATAATAAACAAATAATGTAGTATATAGCAGAGAAAGAGGGGTTGACCATGCTGACAGGAGGCATGTGGTTAGAACAGCCTTGCCAAGAAAATAAGTTTTAAAAAGATTCCCCATATCCAGTAGTCTGAGTCACAGCATCTACCCTGTACACAGTGTCTACTCAGTGTCACATCTGGTCACACAGGTGTGTAGCTTGCCTTGAGCCTAGATACTTCCAAGCCTTCATGTTTCTTTTAGAGGGTCTACTTCCAGTAAGAGAGAACAGTCAGTGTCCTGGTTATGGGCTCAGGCTTCAGTGTAGAAAACGTGAATCTGAATCCTGGTTCTACAGATAAGCAGGATAGTTACAGAGGCCTGAGGTTGACCTAATCTACCAGACAATGTGTTTCTTTTCTTTTTTTTTTGAGTCAGAGTCTCATGGCATCATACCTCACAACAACCCCAAACTCTCGGGCTCCAGCAATCCTCTTGCCTCAGCCTCCCAAGTAGATGGGACTACAGGTGCCTGAGACAGTGCCTAGCTAGTTTTTCTATTTTTAGTAGAAATGGGCCTCACTCTTGCTCAGGTTGGTTTCAAACTTCCAAGTGTAAGCAACTCACCTGCCTTAGCCTCCTAGAGTGCTAGGATTATATATGTGAGCCACCCTGCCTGGAAAACAATGGGTTTCTTGAGGGCAGAGGGACTATCTGTCCATTTACCAATATAGCCTAGTGCCTGTGCCTAGAATAGTAGTGACAGGCATGTGGTAGGTACTCTGATGATTCTTGCTAAATGCCAAAGTAATGTCTTTGGTTTGCTTATTAGGCCCTATTGTCCTGGGAACATCACTTAACCTTTCTGAGCTCTCAATTCCTCATGTATAAAATAAGTATGTTAATTATGACAATGCCAGGACCCACCTCACAGAGGTACTGAGTGAATTAAATTGAAATAATTTATAATGTGCGCAGAGCACCTGGCACAGCACCTGGAGTATGGCCACGCTCACCCGTACATGTTAGGAACGGTCATTATTGTTGCCACAGCAACCTTAAGAGACACTGTTAAGGGAAGATTCCTTGCTCCTTAATCACTCAGACCAAGCAATCAGCCTTCACAGTGGCAGTTGTAACCTCTGGGGAAGTGAGACAGATGTATGGGTGTGTGTATGTGGGGGGGCAGTGGATGGCTGGGAGCCTGGGGGCAGAGGAAAGAGCCCAGGCAGCAGTACTGAGATCTCTGGAGCACCAGCCCGCACAGAGGCAGTTGTCTAAACAGGCAGAATAGGGAAGTAGAATGGCAGCATCCAGATAATAACAGAGCAAGGAAGTTAATGGAGCATTAACTGTCGTCAAAGACAGTAGCTGTTATTAATGGATGGGGATTTCTTCTGGGGTCTGGAGTCAAGGACTAGACCACTGTCCCGTGGCAGTCTTTCTTCATCTTCAAGCTCATGTTTCCCATGATCATTTCTCAGCTGAGGCCCTCCTCTCTCTGGCTGCTGAGCAGGATGTTTCTTTGCTCTTTTGAACGCTGAGGTGAGCTGAGCTATCTTCCCGAATGCCCTGGCCTCCTTAGAATCTGCCACTGTAGCCTGGGCTCAGGTCCAGTGGCCTCTCAGCCCAAGTTCCTTGGCTTTCCCGGAAATGCTCACAATTTACTGAGCTGGCTCTCTGGCTGCCTTGATTGTCTTTCATGTGGCCTTGTGGGTTTGTCTCTCACGAAATAGTCAGTCTGTCCCTATAGGCCTGGTGAGAGGGGCGACTCGCTGACACATTGGGCAGGTATCCTTCACTTTAGTCATTTGCAGTGAATGGAGACAGTCACTGAATGCTGGTAGAGGAAGGCAGCATCCTGACGAAACAGACCCGGGAGATGGAAGGCTTCTGTTCCTACTATGCTCCTGGCTGGAAGCAGGTGGTTGGTAAGAGTCAGTTGTCACCCAGATAAGTTGGCAACATTTGTTTAGGACCTGCTGCACACCTATCCCTGTGATGCAGGAGACAGCTTTTCAATGCAGAAAAGAATGATCCTCATCAGAATCTCTGACATGAGGATTGATTCCTAGAAGTGGCTTTGTTTTTCCAAGGAGTAAGAATACTTAACACTTTTGGTATGTATTGCCATATTGCCTTTTATAAAGACTGTACTGGCCAGGCATAGTGGCTCACACCAGTAATCCCAGCACTCTGGGAGGCTGAGGTGGGTGGATCACTTGAACTCAGGAGTTTGAAACCAGTCTGAGCGAATAACTGGATGTTGTGGTGAGTGCCTATAGTCTCAACTACTAAGGAGGCTAAGGCAAGAGGATCACTTGAGCCTAAGAGTTTGAGGTTGCTGTAAGCTATGATGCCATGGTACTCTACCAGAGGCAAGAAAGTAAGACTTTGTCTCAAAAAATAAAAAAGTAAATAAAATAAGTAAAAAGACCACACCAATTCACATGCCTACTCATTGTATCTAATTGCACCCACTTTATCATACCTTTGCCAATACTGGGTATTATTAAACTTGTTTCAATATATAATGGTAAGGCAAAAATGGCATTTGTTTGATTAACTTACCTTTTTTTTTTTTTTTTTTTTTTTGAGACAGAACCTCAAGCTTTCCCCCTGGGTAGAGTGCTATGGCATTACAGCTCACAACAACCTCCAACTCCTGGGCTCAAGCGAGTCTCCTGCCTCAGCCTCCCAAGTAGCTGGGACCACACGCGCCTGCCACAATGCTTGGCTATTTTTTGGTTGCAGACATCATTGTTGTTTTGGCGGGCCCAGGCTGGATTCCAACCCGCCACCTTAGGTGTATATGGCTGGCGCCTTAGCCACTTGAGTCACAGGCGCTGAGCCTAACTTATCTTTTTTAATTAATGGGGAAGTTGAATATTTAAAAGTATATATATATATATTTCGCTATGGGGATAGTATTTTGTGTTTTTTCCAGTGTAGATCTAGAGGAATATTGACTAGTTGTGACCATAGGTGTCACCACCATGTCTGGCTAATTTTTTAATTTTTATTTTGTGTAGAGATGGGATCTTGCTGTGTTGTCCAGGCTGGTCTTGAACTCCTGGCCTCAAATGATTCTTTTGCCTTGACCTCCCAAAATGCTAGGATTATAGGTATGAGATCCTGTGCTTGATCTCTTTTGCCTTTTTTAGAATAGACTTGTACAACTCAGTGCCCGTAGCTCAGTGAGTAGGGTGCTGGCCACATACATCAAGACTGGTGAGTTCAAGCCCAGCCCAGGCCTGCTAAACAACAGTGACAACTACAACCAAAAATAGCTGTGCATTGTGGTGAGTGCCTATAGTGCCAGCTACTCAGGAGGCAAAGGCAAGAGAATCACTTAAGCCCAAGAGTTGGAGGTTGCTGTGACCTGTGATGCTATGACACTCTACTGAGGGCACCATAGTGAGACTCTGTCTCTCTCTCTCTCTCTCTCTCATACACACACAAAAGAATAGTCTTGTAAATATCTATAAAACTTGCTCCCTTCTTTGGGATAATGTATGGATTTCCATAAATTTATGTATCAATTTGGGGATTATTAAAATACTAATAATGTTAAGTCTTCTAATCCATGAACACGGTATATCTTTCCATTTGTTTAACTCTTTCAAAGTGTCTTTCTTCATTGTTTAGTAGTCATTAGTTGTTATGTAGTCATTAGCTTATACCTAAGTATTCATGTTTTGTAACTGTAAATTGTACTATTTTTAAAATTTCAGTTTCAAAGTATTTATTGTTATTATCAAGAAATACTGTCCACTCTTTATCTATCCACCTGATTCTTATTTTGCCTTTTTGGAAGCCACTTGCCATGAAAAGATGTCCAGGCTATTGTGGTGGAGAGACCATGTGGGGAAAAGCCCTGGAGGATGAGAGACCATGTGGCAAAGAACTGAGGTGTCCCAGCTGATAGCCAGAACCAACTACCAGACATGTGAGTGAAGCATCTTTAATATCCTAGCCCCAGCAGGACTCCCAGCCAAATGGAGTCACATAAATGAACCCAACTGGCATTATATAGAGCTAAAGAATTGCATATCTGAGCCCAGCCAACCTATAAAATTATGAGATGTAATTACATCTTTGGTGTTCTACACTGCTAAGTTTTGGGATGGTTTGTCATAGAACAATAGTCATCTCATATAGGGCTTTGCAACAGTTCACTTATCCAACCCTGTGTTCTAGGTCATATCTTACCTTCTTTCCTACTTACTCTACTTCACTGTAATCAAGCGGCTGCATCTTTGATTGAACCCATGTTTTTGGCTGAGAGGCCTTGCTTGCACTGGCCCCGCCCTGTGGACTGCTTGCTCACCTGGCTGACAGCTCCTTACCTGCCTGGCTTTCTGGGTCCCCACTACAGTGCACTCTGCTTGTAGAAAGCCCAGAAAAGCATCGGCAGTGCTTTTTTCTCACCTTAAAGAAGAGTCTCTCTTTCATGCTGCCTGTTTCACACTGCTAGAGTGGATCAGTACTCCCCAGACCCCAAACCTTTTTTTTTTTTTTGAGACAGAGCCTCAAGCTGTCACCCTGGGTAGAGTGCTATGCCATCACAGCTCACAGCAACCTCCAACTCCTGGGCTCAAGCGATTCTCCTGCCTCTGCCTTCTAATTAGCTGGGACTACAGGCACCCCCCACAATGCCCGGCTAGGTTTTGGTTGCAGCCATCATTGTTTGGTGGACCTGGGCTGGATTTGAACCTGCCAGCTCAGGTCTATGTGGCTGGTGCTTTAGCTGCTTGAACCACAGGTGCTGAGCCCTCACTTACAGTTTCAAGAACTAGCAGCAATTTAAACCTGACCTGAGGTGCAGAGTGGTTTGATTTTATTACCTGTTCAGCAGAAAGACTTGGAACCCTGGGGCTACATTGATTAGTTAAAAAACAAAGTCAGGGCAAATAAACACCTTCTGCCCTGTCCTTCTGAGCATAGCTGTGCCATCGGAAACAAGTTCCTAAGTCCCTGTAAACCTCATTTTCTCACTTGTGAACCAGAGATAATAATTATCTGAGAAGATAATGCATGTGCATTGCTGAGTAGCAGCATGCCTGACCCACAAGCAAAAGCCTAGTGGCATTAATTCATTAATATTATAATATTAATATTGAAAGTCAGAGATAGAAAGGGATCCTTAGAGATTATTTAATTCAAGATGGATATTTTTCAGTGGGGAAATCCCAGAAAGACTGAGTGAATTGCCTGAGGTCACACAGCTCATTAGTTGTTGAATCAGGATAAGAACATTAGTTTCTCAACCTCCTATTTCATGCCTTTCCCTTTAAACTGCAGTTCTTTGGCACAGGAGGCCCTGGAGAAAGAAAGGGAAAGGAAGACGCTACCAACTACCAACTTAATTGGTGCTTCATGTGTCTCAGGTCATTTAATCTCCATGGTAATCTACACATTATTATCTCTTCTTTATAGATGAAGACAGTGGGACTCACAGAGAAGTTAAAATCTTGCTCCTGGAGCTGGGCGCAGGGGCTCACGCCTATGATCCCAGCTGGGAGGCTAAGGTGGGTGGATTGCTTGAGTTTAGGAGTTGGAGACCAGCCTAAGCAAGAGCGAGATCCTATCTCTACTAAAAATAGAAAACCTAGCCAGGCATAGTGGCACACCTGAAGTCCCAGCTACTTGGAAGGCTGAAGCAAGAGGATTGCTCAAGCCCAAGAGTTTGAGGTTGCTGTGAGCTGTGATGACACCACAACACTCTACCCAAGGCAACTTTGTCTGGAAAAAAAAAAAAAACCCAACAAAGTCTTGCCCATGGGCACTGTGGACATTAGAGTGGGGGCTCCACCCCAGACCTGCCTCACTGCAAAACCACCTCACATCCTTCCTGGCTCAGGCCGGGGAGTCAGAGAGCCACAGAAAGGAGCGTGTCTGCAGGGCCTGGCACCACTCTGGCTGCATTTCTTCTTAGTCCTCAGATGGAATAGCTGGTCTGCACGCAAGAGCCTTTTATCCTTCCTTCCACATGATCCTTTTAACTGAAACCAAGTGGCCAAAGCTTGACTGTAATTCTGCAAAACTGACGGCAAGAGGCCGAGCTGGGGCTCCGGCTGCTCACCCCAAACGTGATGTACACAGAGAGTGGAGCTGACATTGTTTAGCTCCCGGCTCAGCAGTGCCCAGCCAAGTCTCCTGATCTAAATTGAGCCCTTAATCGCTTTCCTGGCATTTGCTCAAACAGGATTTTATTTTCTAGTAATAAAAGCTCCTACATTGAAGAGAAAAACCAATCTGCCTTCCCTCCTCCCCCCAGCTTTTGTGAATACTTTGCCACCTGTCCTTTTCTCCCCGTTGTCTTTGTGTTTGGGGCAGAGCCAGGTTGTTTTGTGCCTGCCCTTAAGTTTTGGGGAACTCTTGAGTGGGCAAGAAATGCACTCGCATTGTGCCTCTTTGCTCATTACTGGCAGCTCCCCCATCTCCTGGGCTGAGCGGTTTAATCCTACTGGCTTGACTTCTGGGCGTGCAGGTGGCACAGACAGTCCTGGGGAAGTGGGAGTGAAGTGAGTTGCCACAGGCCTGCCGCACAAATGCGCTTGATGGCTCATACCTGGCTACCCTGGTCTTCTGCTTAAAGATTTTCAGTGGCTTGCCAGTGCCTGTGAATCAAGCACACCCTTTCCAAGATGATGTTCAGACCCATCTACCTCCTCAGCCTCTTTTCTTTTTGTTGAGGTGGGGGTGGGGAAGAAAACATAGACACAGAAAGAGTAAAAATGAAAGTCTCCAGAATTGTGACCGCTGTAACCAATGCTAACACACTAATGTGTCTGTCTTTCCAGACCTATGTGTGCACGCACATGCACGTACATATATTTTTTAAAATTTTTGAGGACTTTTTTCAGTTCCGAGTTTCCTGTCTAGCCTTGTCTTCTGACAACCCCCACAGCACAGGAAACATTATTGGGACAGAATTTGCCTGTGTATGGGTGAGTGTGTGAAATTCACCTCTGCGTATGTCAGACAATTTCACATTCCTAAGACTTTGTACCCGCTGTTCTCTCTCCCTGAAGCACCCTTTACACCCTGCATGGCACAGACCGGGTACTAGGCAGTAATGTAGATCTAGCTTGCTGTCTTCCCTTCCTTTTCCCACCTGGTGAGCTCCTACTTAATGTTTAAAACTCGGCCAAAAGGGGCTTGGCACAGTGGCTCACGCCTGTAATCCTAGCAGTTTGGGAAGCCATGGCAGGAGGATTGCTTGAACTCAAAAGTTCAAGACTAGCCAGTTCTAGGCCAGAGCAAAAGTGAGACCCCCATCTTTACTAAAAATAGAAAAAATAGCTGGGAGTTATGGCGGATGCTTGTTATCCCAGTTACTCAGGAGGCTGAGGCAGGAGGATTGCTTGAACCCAGGAGTTTGAGGTTGCTGTGAGCTAGGCTGATACCACGGCACTCCAGCCTGGGTAACAGAGTGAAACTCTGTCTCAAAAAACCCCAAACAAACAAACAAAAAACTCTGCTGAAATAATTTCGCCACTACGAAATGCCACTCTCTCCCCAAATTCACGCCTGCCTGTTCACCACTTAGCCACTCACTATTCATTTGGGGACCCATGGATCTACTGCCCTCCCAGCCACCCTGCCCTGGGACTGAGCTCTTTCACAGCAATCAGGAGCCATGTCTCTGCACTCAGGCCTCTGATTGATGCTTAGGACAGGCTGGGGAAATGGGCTGTTGGAGGCAGCAATTTGTGGATGAAGTGCGGCCGAGGCATACTACAGGAGGCCCATGCACTGCTGGACTAGTCAGAGTAGCCTGTGAGCTGGCATTTGTACAGGGATTCCAAACTGCTAAGGAGACCCCTGTTGTTTGCTGGGCTCTGCCCTGTCTGGCAAAAGCCAACTTTCAACCGCAAAGACTGACCTTGGATGAATGATTTACCCTCTCCTTGTTGAGTGAATGCAGGCATCTGTGTGGCATGTCCAATGCTGGGCACATCTGAGGCTCCTCTCAAGATGCTTGAGCCAGAATTCTGGACTTACTGGCAGTAGGCTGCAGGGAAAGAAGAGAATCCCAATATCCCTACTCTTGGTCAGACCTCTTGTCATATCTTTAGAAGAGGGGGCATTTGGTTCTCTCTGGCTCCCTTTTTTTGAGACAGTCTCACTCTGTCACCCAGGCTAGAGTGCCATGGCGTCTAGCTCATGGCAACCTTAAACCCCTGGGTTCAAGTGATCCTCCTGCCTTATTTTCCCAGTGGCTAAGACCACAGGGACTGGCCTTGATTATTTTACAATACTGGCCTGGGTATTTTTTCTATTTTTAGAAGAGATGGTGTCTGGCTTTTGCTCAGGCTGGTCTGAAACTCTTAAGCTCAAGTGATTCTCTCACCTCAGCCTCCCAGAGAGTTAGGATTACCGGTATGAGCCATGGCACCTGGCCTCTCTGTCTCACCTTTGCCCCCAGCTCCCTGAATGCCCCTCACCTCCATCTCCCCTGAAAAGGTATATTTTACATTTTCTTGTGGGAGTACAATTGTGCTCCCCTTTCCTCCTTTGCCACCTCACCATGCAGCTCCTGTGTCGTAATCTTCCACATCCTTCTGTCTGCATTTCTGCCTCTTCCAGACTTGGAAAACAGCAAGCCAAGAGGCAAAGGAAATGGTTTACTGGATGCTGCAGCAGCGTTGTGCAGTGTTTGTTGAAAGCAGGTTGCTATCCCTTGGCTCACTTCTGGGTGGTCTAGGGCCCCTGCTCTTGCTGGGTAGCACACATACCATCTCAGGCTCCCTCAACCAATGAAGAAATTGAAGGAAGCATCTGGAAATAGAGGTACCAGTGCCTGAACTCATGTGGTGTCTAACATTCATATTCCCTGAATGACAATGTAAATTTCTCCAGGCCTTACCCACTGTGAGTACCACTCTTGGGCCTGTATTAGGGGCCAGAGTCTACATTGCTGACTCTTGCCCCTGAGACTGTCCCCAGGAGCATTTCATAGACACTCACAAGTACTCCTCTTGTTCTCTCGGCCCCCCACTATTGGGAATGTCTCTGGATCACCGGTCAGCTTGAGGGGGAGGTGTGGGCAAATGCCTATGTTCTGTTTGTACCAAGAACACTTTCCTTTGATGAAAAAACTCTTCAGGTTACTAAGTAGCACCTAATGCCCTGGAGGTGCATTCTCCCCTTGGATGGAAGAGCATTCCCCTTCATCACTCCCCACCCCATCATGCAATGGTAATGTCCCTTTGTGAAAACAGCTTCCTCAGCTTCTGCAGCTAGGGAAGGCCTCCTGTCTGCTGAGTTCTGACTTCCAGTCAAGGGTGGGCTGGGCACAGACATCTGAAGCTTCCCATGTGCTGCCCACTTGCCTTTGTCTGTCTCTGCCATGTAAGTAAAACCTCTTCCTCATCCTTGTGCCAGGTGATTCCCAGAAGCCCCACGCACCAGTTCATTAAACACACCTAGGCATGGCTGCAACCCAGGCCCAAGTTGGGATACCATTAAAATAAGGCGACCAGACATCCCGCTTTTGGTGGGACAGTCCCAATTTTTAACAATTTGTCTGGCATCCTGTGGCATTTTAAAAAAGTCCCGATTTTTGGAAAGAATGCATGACAAGCTAGGGAATAGTGGGAGAATGGGAAGGGAATATACAGTTTTCAGCTACTGAAAAGGTTAATGTAGCTCCATTTGGGAATGAAGAGGTTAATGTAACTTCATTTGGAAATGAAAAGGCTAATGTAAACTCCCTACTCCCCTCCTGG
>CAUYQV010039585.1:0-38000 GCA_963574575.1 Galagoides demidoff | reverse complement strand
TGGTAACATTTGTGTGGCATGCCTTTTTGAACAGTACCCATTCCCTTGATGTCTACAATATCACCTTTCTTGTAGATTCGCATGTATGTGGCCAAAGGAACAACTCCATGTTTTCTAAAAGGCCTAGAGAACATATATCGGGTGCCTCTCCTTTTTCCCTTTGTCTTCGTCATTTTGGTGAATTACTGAAAGATGGCGTCTCCGGCCGAAAGGCGCATTGGGTTTTTTTTAATTGTATTATTTTTTCTTGCTGTGTTATTAATTTTTCTGAATATTTTTCACTGCAGTTGGTAAAATCTGGGGCTGCGGAGCTCACGGATATGGGTGCTGACTGAATCTCTCTCTCTAGCTGTCTTTCACAGGACTGCTGCAGGGCTCCATCTGTAAGTTCCCTTAGGAAAGCTGCACACTGTGCTTGCTGCTGCTTTCTTTGGGATCATACCTGGCCCCGTCTTGAGGTGATTTAGACGGTCCCTGGCAGGAACTCCTCTGCCACTGTTTTTTGAGCAACTCCAGCCATGAGTGTGGCCACGTGGAACAAAAGTACCTCTGGCTAGGGTCATGCTGCTACATTTCCCGCTGGGGACCCTGGCTAGGAGTCCTCTAGGAATAGAAGAGAAGTGACAGTTCTGAGACTGTATCACCCACGAGTCAGGAAAGAAATAAGGAAAGTTGATTAGAAGGCTTTGGGAACGAGTCTAATGGGAATTTGCAATGTGGTACACATATGTGTATTCACTATATTATATATGCTATATAGATATATACCTACTACTATATATAGTATATATACATATACTATAGCATATGTGTATTTATTATATATACTATAAAGAAAAGTTAGACACATAGAAGAGACGTCTATCTGGTGGTGAAACTTAGAGAAATAAACTCAGTTTGCAAAGCACTTAATCTCAAAAGTGCCCAGTCATGACAGTGGGTACATGCTCAGGACCATGTGTCATCGACAATCCAGAACAAAAGCCAGCAAACTCCAGGCCATAGGCCGAATCCTACCCTGTGTCTGCTTTTATAAATAAAGTTTAATTGGAACATAATCTTATTTATTCATTTATTTATTTAGGGACAGAGTCTCATTCTGTCACCTTTGGTAGAGTGCTGTGGCATCATAGCTCACAGCAACCTCAAACTCTTGGGCTCAAGTGATCCTCTTGCCTCAGCCTCCTGAGTAGCTGGGACTACAGGCACCTGCCACAGCGCCAGCTATTTCTGGAGACAGGGTCTCACTCTTGCTCAGGCAGGTCTCGAACTCCTGAGCTCAAGCAATCCACCCACATTGGCCTCCCAGAGTGCTATGATACTCATTATTTACAGATAATCTATGGCTGGTTTTGTGCTACAACATCAGGATTGAGTAGTTGCAACAGAGACCACATGGCCGCAAAGCCTAAAATACTATTTGGATCTTTACAGAAAATATTTCTTGGCTCCTAAATTAGAGCCTAGCAAAGGGCCAGACCCAATAAATACACAAGGTCTGACAATTAAGTTCATAAACTCATCCTAGAGTAAGTGCTACATACTTCACTGCCATATATCTCTATGGTCACCTTCCATGTACTCCCCCTGGGGAGCTATGCCCCCATGCCAGCGCCCAGTCCACCTGGCTGGGTGACTGATTGAAATAACGCATAAGTACATGGTCTCTGGGCTTGAGAGAATAACCAGGTTCAAGGAAAAGTAGTGAGTTAAGCAAACATCAGGTCAGAGAATTCAAATTCCTAAAATGTAGGACCAAAATGGATACTAGTGGAAGGCGGAGACATCCAAACCCGACCTTTGTCCTAGAGCACAGAGGGGCCTCCAGCCCCGGTCCAGCAGGCAGATATCTCCTACCTTAAAATGGCCTCAGTTCTAGCCAACCAAACCCTACAGTCTGTCTCAAACTGGGGACCCCAGAGAGAAGTCCAGGTCACCAGAAGGAAGGTCTGGGTTAGCTGGGAGATGGGTAAGCAGGGCGTCAGCTGTGTGGCTCAGACACCAGACCCAGTCTCAGAGACACAGGCCTGTGGAGGAGAGTCAGAAAGGAGGCAGAAAGCGCGAGCGTGGAGCACAAGAAAGGATGGTGGAAAGGAAAGCGAGGGAGACAGTAAAGAGACAACGACATTGCTTGGGGGAAAGGTGACAGCAGATCTGGTTCTCTTGCGAAATAGAGTGAGCCATGCTGAAAAGGGCTTAATAAGGTGACAGAGAACAAATAGGACGGATTCTTTTTCCTTATTCATTAATTAATTCAATAGTTACTGTGTATCTGCTTCTATGCTGAGCATTAGGATGGATGCAAATTACTTCTCCAGGGGCTCATGTATCCTATGGTTTATGGTGGGCAGGGGCGGGGGGGTCCCAGGAAAGGAGTCAGCACACAGGAGGGGGAGAACATCGGGTTAGGACACAGATTCCGAGTGACCTGGTGGGGTTGGCCTGTTGAATAACAGGGAAAAGACAAAGCATGTTGCAGGCAGGGGACAGCATGTGCAAAGATGGGGACAAAGGGTGTGTGAAAAGAGACCGAGAGAGAGAGAGCCAGCCAGGGCATTTGGAGAACTTAGTTCAGTGTGGATTGATAATTAAGGAGTGATAGAGAGGCTGCGGCCATCTTTGGAGCCATATCCCGAAGGCTTTTGAGTGTCATGCCAACAGCAGTTTGGGTGTTATTTGGAAAAACAGCCACCTTTAAGCAGGGAAGTGGCTGAATCAAAGAATAGCAGGAAAAATATTGACCAGAGAGGAATAAAGCTGGAGGAGGGAAGCGGGAATGGGACAGTGCTCCTTCCTTTGAGACGCCCTTTCATGTCACCTCTTCCAGGAGGCTTTCTATTTCAAGCCCCCTCGCTCCCCGCCCCCTTTATCTAGCTCTGTATTTCCCCACAGCACTTACCCCCACCCCCTGTGCACCCACATTTGTGTCTGTTTATTTATGTCCTGTTTGTCTCTGTTCCCTGGAATGAGTCACTTGAGCAGGGACTTTACCCGTTTTCTTCACAGCTGTGTCCTCAACACCTAGAACAGCATCTGATACACAGTAGGCTCTCAAATCCTGTTGAAAGACTGAAGGAAACAAATAATAAAAGCCCTATCTTTCTAAGAAATAGAAAATTCAGCCGTGGGCCCATTTTCATCTGAAGTGGGAAGCAGCCCGACTTGGGTTGGCCCTGAGGATGGTGATAAGCTTCCTGTGGAGCCCTCCTCACAGGCTGATGCTGCAAAGCTCAGAGAACCTGTTCTCAAGATCCTGTCCACACGCACTGGCCTAGCACTGGGGCTGGTAGGTTTCTGGTGTCGTGTACCATCCCGGCATCTTACAACACCAGATGCTTCCAGGGAGGGTGCGACTGGATCTGAATTCAAAGATAAAAAATATTTATTGAGCACCCACTGTGTGCCAGGCACAGAGCAAGGTAGTCTACATATGCTCGTGCTATAAAGTAGGTATTGTTATCCCCAGTTTACACATGAAAAACTGAAACTCAAACTGATTAGAGGATTTGCCAGAATCACAGAGTAACAAGTGTCAGAGCCAAGACACTGGGCCCCAGGTTTGACTCCGGTATCTAATCCCAAGGAAGACCCAGCCTCCCAGACCCCTAAGCTGATGAGGACAGACCTTTTGTTCCCTTGTCATGTGCAGACCCTCAGCTCCCATCACCCGGAGGTGCCCCCAGACTCCTGAGGAAGATGGCAGCCAGCCAGGCTGGACAGGGCCAACTTGGCAAAGGAGATGGAGAAATGAGAGCCCCACTGGGCTCTGAAACACAGGCAACATGTAGGAAATGCAGACAGATATTTGGAATCAAGAACCCCTAGACACCAATGAGGGAACCATTTTGATAAATCAAACTAATGTGTATAGGCTACCCCTCTAGCAAGGACACCAAGGCTTTTTCTTTTTTGAATTTATTTGATCATTTGTCCCTCTATCTACTTATTTGCTTGCTTAAGTCGAAGGAATGTGTTAAGGCTAAATGTGCTAGGCCTGAGCTGTCTGTGGCACATAAAGGGCTGCTGGGGCATTGGTGAGGCCATTTGCCCTTCTCCAGTCCCCTGCTGGCACAAGACACTATCTGCCACCCATCTCCCCTCCAGGCCGCCCTCACCCAGTAGCAGTTTTCCAGGGTGCACAGGGAGGGGCGCAGGCAGTTTACCCTCGGCAGGGACTCAGCTGCTTCCCGGCAGTCCAACCCACCAGCCTTCACCTGCCCTGTGCCCGACAGTGCCGGCAATTGTGTTTGTGGCTTATGAATGGCCTCTGAGGTCAGTAATACCTTCAGCTTCCGGTATAATCTTCTGAAGGTGCCAGTGACTTAGCAGCCCAGAAGAAAAGGCCAATTGAGAGAAAAAGAACAAAGCACCAAGAGTTGGAGAGCGTAGGTGGAGACCTCCTCCGGCTTCGGGGGTTCTCGGGCTGTGGGAGTCTGGCTGAACCCCAGGAGATGTGAAGGATTTCAAGTCTAACCGAAGGTTGGCGTTACCATAGATGCTTGATTTTCCTGGAGTCTAAAATGGAAAGACTTCTAGGGGGCAGGAGACCAGCCCTCTGCTTATCCTCTGGTCAGGACACATTCACCTAGAGCAGGAGCCAACACAAAGTGAGACACCTGTGCCCCGGGTCCCACCCTGCCTCCCCTCCTTCCTCAACACAGAGCCAACTCCAACCCCTTCTCCAGGAATGTCACCTCTCAAATGGATATTCCTGGGTCACTCCATCTAAACTGGCCACACTTACTTATTCCCTTTAGCGCCTTTGCCACAACTTAGAGTTAAACACGTCTCTTTACTTAAGAATAAATTGTCTTAACCGTCAAAGGAAGGACCAGGAGTGGGTGAGTCATCATTATCCCACCGGCACCTAGCACAGTACCTGGTGTGGAATGAGCTGGCATTCAGTAATATTATTAAATAAATCAATGATTGAATGAAATGGGCACTCTACTTATACCAGTAGGCCTCAAATTTTAGAATGAATAAGAATTACCTGGGAAGCTTCTTTGAAATTCAGATTCCTAGGCCACATCTCTGGACATTCTGATTGAATAGGCCTAGGGATGGGCCCAGGAATGTGCATTTCAACCAGTACCTCTAGTGGTTCTGATAGAAGCATCTCTGGGCAGACCACAGTTTGGGAACCACTGCGTAACCTGCATGGTTTGTCTCCACTGCAGAGATATTGCCAAGAAAGAAGATTTCATCACCTGCCATTTCTTTTTTCTCTAAGGTCGGGATGTTTATGAAGGGAATTTGCAAAGAGGAAAAGGTATGTATTTATCATTCATTATTAGGAATTAGAAGCAAATAGAAGAAGCTCAAATTAGACTTCTGTTACCCAGGCATACAGGTGCCATTGATTGATTCCTTCATTCATTGACTCAGTAGAACTTTTGAAGATCCAATATTTGACCCGCACCCTGATCTTGGTATTGGGGATGAAGTAGTTAATAGGCTAGGTACCTAATCTCAGGGTGCCTCAGCTTAGTGGTGGAGACAGGCAGGCCCATGATCTTCAAGCTCCATAATGCCCAGCAAGAGCACTGTGTGAGGGCAACACAGGGACGGGAACTTACCTGGGCAGTTGAGGAGCTCTGTGGAGATAATGTCAGAGCCAGGTGTACTTTAACTGAAACTTACTTGGCCAGAAAGAGGAAATATCACAGCACAAAGATCAGCACAAACTAGAAATGACCACAATGTAAAAAGTGAGAGATCTTTCTAAGAGTAGAATGTGAATGTTTTAAAACAATAACTGAGAAAATGACATGAAGGCTGTGTTAACCAGTTTGATGGAAGTATTTCGGATTGTGTGTGAAAACCCCACACCGTACCCCAGAAGTGCATTAATGTACATAGTTACCATTCAATTAAAATAAATAAATAAATAATAAAAAAAAACCAAAACAAAACAAAAAAGTGAGAGGAAGCAGCAAGAGATCTTTTGGGAGTGATGCACAGTTGTTTTCCATCGTAACAAGCTTAGCCTTGACCTGTTCAGAGCTTACAATTGCCGGCCCAGAAATAAGATCCAGGCCACAGCGATCCATTCTGTTGCCTGTCTAGGGTTTAAACTTGTTTGAATTGGAATATCTGTGGGCAGAGAACTCTCATTTGCCACTGTCCCCTCCACTCCTTACACTCAGCCTTCTTCATACATCAAATTACCCGCCCAGACCCTGAGAGTCATTAGGACTGCCACCCTTTCTAGAACACAACTCAACAGAGACCTGAATCAGACAAGTCACTCGATCCCCTCTGGGTTTTAATGAAGATCAGTCTGGTGATATGTGGTGGAAGAGAGGGGAATACAGAAAAAGCAAAAAGAGCAGTGAGGAAATTCCTCAATACCCTTAAGGAATACCCTCAACTGTCTCGGTATTTTTGATTCTATACCCTCACTGTATGTACATGTATTTACTTAGACACCACCTACATGTCTATGTCTTTGTATAGTGTGTGCATGTGAGATAAGATATACACGGAAAGAAGCTTTTAAATGGGTGAGACAAAGATGAAATAACGCTACTTTTTAAGCTTTTATTTTGTTAACACGCAAAAAAAAACCCTTTTTAGAGAAAGACATTATTATGAGAAGTAATATTTGCAGTGAGTGCGATGTAGTTGATACGTTTTGTCACGTTCATATTAACATTTTTGAAGTAGAACATTCAGAAGGTATGGTTTTAAGTTCAAATTGTATTCATACTTGGTTCCAAAAGCTTTTAGAATTGAAAAAAAAAAGATACCTCACTAAAGGTGCAGAGGTCCAAATGGAAAAAGTACTGCACTGGCTGTGTCTACTAAAATAATACTTCAGTCTTATCAACTATGCAAAGAGTTTTGTTTAAATTTAGCTGGTCAATTTCTTAGTAAATTTCTCTCTTCTGTGATGTTGATCAATTTTTCTTGAAACTTGTTACTTACACTTTTATGTTTTTAATAAAACCACCAAAACTCTTCATTTGGAAGTGTTTCATTGGGTTAGGATGAGTGAAGTATCAGGGCTACCACCAACTTGCTATTTGCCTTGTTCATATCATGTTCTCCCAGTGATTTTTTTTTTTTGTACTTTTCTTTCTTCCTTCCTTCCTTCCTTTCTTCCTTTCTTTTTAAAGCCATGTGTCCATTTAATTAGGGCTAACTCAGTGAAAACAATTCATAAATCCTTTTAACCCAGCCCACAAAAGCTGCAGAAGGTCAAATCGCACTAAAAGCAAAGGATTGTGGGCCGTGCCTCCATGTGGGAGGCTGCAGCTCACTCCCAGGTTCATGTGGTACAGCCCATTAGTGAGTGACCTTGGACAGTCTGACCAACAGACCAGTGAGCAGCCAGTATCCATGAACATAGTAAATATTAATAATCTTCCCCATTTTTGTGAAGCCATAGATGTTCTCATATTTTCTCTCCACACTCAGAGGCTCATCTTGCCTGAAACCTATTGTCTTCACACCTCTTTTTGGAGACCTCAATTTCCAAGGTGAGGAGATGTTGAGGTCAGGCGTCCTCAAACTATGGCCCACCAGCCACATGCGGCTGGCCTAGGACATTTATCCAGCCCACTGGGTGTTTTTGCCACCGCTGCCTGTCCTGCTTAGCAGCCGACTCGTCCTGGGCCCACAGTTCGGCCCTCCAACGGTCTGAGGGACAGTGAACTGGCCCCCTGTTTAAAAAGTTTGAGGACCCCTGAGGTAGGCAATGGCAGATAAGACAGAATGGGAAGGTCATCAAGAGTGGGAGTCACCCAGTATTGAGGGGGGAAGAGGGAAAATAAGAGGGGTGCTGTAGTCCTAGGGTTTCCAGCTGGCATTGTAGGTGGGGTGGGCATCTATCTGGTCCTGCCAGGCAGCATTTCCTAAGAAGTGCAGGAGCAGAGTCATCTCTTCCCCCTGTAGCCTCCCAGGTGAGGGAAAGATTAAAGCTTGTCTCTGTCCCCTGCTTTACTTGAACTTTGTCCTCTGTCCTCCCCACCATCATTGAATGGATGTGAGAAGCAAGCAGCTGACTCACAATTGTAAGACTTGGGTTCCAGTCCATGCTGGCTCCACCATTTAAGCTGAATGATTCTAACAGAGCTTCTTCATCTGCAAAATGACAATAAAGACACAAGTTCAGCTTGCTTTGCAGGATTGTTTGTTATCCCACTCAAATAGGATACGGTACACACACAGGCTCTAAAAACTGCAAAGCACTATATAAATGCATGGTATCATTATGACCTCTTAGCATCCTGTGTGCATCACGATTGAAGTACAAGGCAAGACATACAGACTTACCGGCCTTTGTTTTTCTGGGACACATTCTAGGAGGGTGTATAGCTGTGTGGAGTAGGAGGTGGATACTGAGAGAAGCACCCTGTGGGTGGTATGTCAGCATAGTTGAACACCCTGAAATACCACTGACCTCAGGCATCCTGAGACTAGAGGTCATGCTTGGAAACAAAGTTTCCTGGATGGGGCAGAGGTTGCTGAAGGTTCTGGAGCTAAGGAGCAAGAAGCCTAGGACCACTGGAGGAAAAACCTAGTTTCCAAGGAAACTTCCCACTGTAGACATTGCTTCCATTGATCTAAGAGAAATCTAAGAAAAAGCTGGCTAAAGCATTGTTTGAAACTGGGAGATAAGACCTCTTACCATACCTACTTTATTAACTAAAGAATCTGGTTTGCCCTGGCCCCCGGATATTATCAGGCTGTTAACATATTTACTGAACATCTGCAAAGAAGTACAATTCAAAGCCCTAGCAACGAAAGTAATAGCAATCTGATTTGGGAAGATTACACACAGGATAGACAGATAACTGGTAGATAATAATGATGAAGATAGATCTATTAATGACAGAAATAGATGGCTGGATTAATAGATGATAGATTAATGATAGAGACGGATAATAAACAGATAAATACATATTTGAATTTAGGGTTGGACAGATAAGTACAAGCATGGGAAGACGCTAACATCAAGGAAAAGAGAATGATGTGTTGACACCTACAGTGAGCCAGATACTGGCCTGTTGATCAGAAATGCCACCAAACCTGTCATTGTGAATTCCTTGCAGCAACGCTATGAGAAACCCTCGCCCCCATTGGCCAGATAAGAAGCCACCATCCAGAGAGGTTAAGCAACTTGCCCAGAGCCATGCAGCCAACCAGCCCAGGTTCTTTCATCCAAGTCTCACTGTTCCTGACTCAGAGTACACCCCCTCCCACCCCCACCTCCCAGCTCTGAATTGCCTTTGTTCTGTGTGAGAACGTCTTAGAAAGAAATACTGAGAAAAGCCCCAGACCACTGTTGATTGAGAACCTGAAACCGGCTCCTCAGCCATTCCTGTTCTGGCTGCCTGTGAGGTTCCCAGGTGAAAGTGAGGCCTCTCTGGAGAAAGGAAAGTGCTTTCTCTTTGCCAGCCCACGTAGAAATGTTTTCGAGGCTGGCCAGGATCCAGAGGTGCACTAAGGAAGTTGGTTTGGGGCCAAAGGCACCCAGGGTGCACTATACACTACACCCTCCCCTTCTCGCAACGCCATTTGCTCACCCTCCCGCCTTTCCCTGTCTCCCCTGTCCCCCCTCCAGGACTGGCAGGGGTCTGGCAGGAGCTCAGCCATGACCAAGAGAAAAGGAGGTGTCTCTGGGCATCTTGCCACAGCCTCAGCTCTCTCCCTACCCCACCATCTGACTCCCTCATGGCTCCCAGCTCTCTTGGGGTGCAAGGCCCAGCCTCAGAGGAATTCCCTGTGCCTATCCCACAAGGCTGGAGCCACCAATGAGTTTGGGCCACTGGCTATGATGAGGGAGGGACTCAGGATGCAGCGAACCCTGTTGAAGCAGGTTTGGTTGACCATGGAGGAGGAAGCCCTCCATCTCTGGGATGCCCCTAAAGGGACTTTGCAGGGAGTTAGAGTCCCCTGTGTGAGGGCTCGAGTGGGGCAGGAGGAGGATAGAGAAATACAGCCAAATTTCTTCTGCCCCTTCCTGGGTTGGCCTGAGGAGCCTCTATCCTCCATTCTCCTGGCCTCCATGTATTGCCTTGAAACTTCCCAGTCTAGAAAGCCCTATGTCCTGGATATGAAAGGCTCCTTTAACATTGAATAGGCTTTCTGCTGATCCCCCCACCCCCAAAGCTCTTAAAATGTAAGAGTAGAAATCAGAGAACAGTGGAGTTCTCTTTTTATGGATGGGAAGTGAGTGGCATGCCCAGGGTCTGCTGCTAACTCCCACTCCATCACACCAGGACGCCAAGTGTCCTTCCTCCACATTCAGAGCCTGGAATGGTAGGTGCATCTCCCGTCTGACCTGACTCTCATGGGTTTTGATCTCAGGATATCTCCTAGCTGGGGTTCATGGCTAAAGCACAAACTCAGAATCAACCCCCACCCCAGGCAGCCAACAGCCATAAGCAGGAGCTGGGCAATTCCCACAGACACCAGGCACACCAGTCAGAGCCTTACTGAGCTTCCAGCTCCACCCACATCTGTTTCTGCCCAGCAGGTTTGGCAGCTCCCGCCCTCCCCAAGAGAGGGCTGTAGTTTGGCTGTGGACCCACATCCAAGGAGTCAGGGCAGAGGATGGAGAGAAACCTGGGGATTCAGAAAACCATGCGCTGCCTGAAAGTCCTGCCTGAAGGCCAGAAAGACTTGCTCTAACAGAGCCTCAACAGCTGCCTGGTAAGGGAATTACTGACCTCTCTGTGGTGCTTGGAAAGAGGGAAAGGGAAAGAGATCCAAATATAAGCCCTGCTGGGACTGAGGAAAGTGGGCCGGGCCTGGAAATTGCTAAGCCCCTAATTTGTGTCAGATAACACATGTCACAACAAATAGCAGAGCCAAGATTCAAGCCCCTTCTGGCTGACGCTGGAGCCACAGGTGTTCACCACTGTGCTGCCCACCAGCCAAGACCAGAAGACATGGGGCACAGCACGCATTATTTGTCTTTCTGTAACTTTCTTATGGAGAATGTGTGGCGATAATGCCTTTTCTCACTCACCCTAATCCAGGCTGCACTCCTGCTTCCCAGCAGAGGATTCTATCCAGGAGTGACTGGGAACAGGCACACCTTGCCTGACCGGGAAGGGGGCTGGAGTTATATGTTTGAGCTTCACGGTATTTATGTCGTGGAGATACTGGAAATGGGAGTGAAAATTCAGACATAATGGAATTATCTCTGTTCCTCAGAGCCAGTCTAGAAAAAGGTGCCCTCAGCCTCCTAGTGTACTGCCCTTCCTGAGGTGGTACCATCAGCTTATGCTCTGGGTGGTGTCTTAGGGTATATTTTTAAAAGCCTGAGTTTTAAGGATCTCTTAGTCAGAGTAGGATCACTGAATTCCCCATGGAAGACATGGAGGGCAGAGAATGAAAACTAATATTTACTGAAAGTTACCTATTTCCATTTGTCAGGTGGAAAAACTGAGGCTCTGAGTGGTTAAAGACTCAGGTGTGTCTGAATCCAAGGCTCAAACCTCTACAAGTAAAGGTGGGAGCTTGCCAGAGATGCCCTCAGGGAGAGTAGTGCAGAAGTCTAGTGGTTCTGGCCAGAATCTGTGTTCCAACTGAAGGGATAACCCTTAGGACGCTGCTCTCCACTGGCTCAGTGCACCTCCCCTTAAATGCTGTTCCCAGCACCTATCTCAGGACTGATGGCCGAAACCTCCATTTGGGCTGACTGATCATACATAGCCACTTACTGATTATCTCCCTGGCCACATAGGGTGACAGCACCAGTGGCACTTGTCACTCAGAATGTGCTATGGATGCAACACTATATCCTTAAGATAAGTTTGGTTTAAGAAGTGTCGAGTGGAATTGGTTCAGCGTGGGGGGCTAGCATCGCTCTTCCTAGATTCAGTGCAAACAACTTAAAAAGTGCAAAAAATTCAGAAAACATAGATTCAAATCATGGGCACTTAATTGCTGTGCAACCTCAACCAAATACTTCCACAAATTTGAAATTCATTTCTAATAATTAGCACCCACTGCCCCCGTGGCCAAGAGAATTAAATGAGATTTTACCACCAAACAAGGCATCTAGCACCTTGTGTGCATTTAGAAGGCTTTTCCAGCTTCTCTTTTCTTCTATTAGAAAATAAGACACATTCAGCAACCTACCTGACCAAGCAGGGTAGGATGGGATCGCAGTCTTGGCTCTAGCCTGGGCAAAGCTGCTCAAAGCATGAGACTCCTTAGAGGAGGTTCAGAGGCCCAGGGTGAAATATTCCCTCTTCCTAATAGAGGGTTGACCACAGGGAAAGCATTATTCAATAGGAGTCTTAGACCTGAAGACTAGATTGTTCTCTGACTTACTTGATCAAGGTCAGCTTCCTATAGGAGGAGTGGAATTGAGGAATATGCCAAAATGAGAACCATGATAATTCAAGCCAGACCAGGAAGAAGTCACAGAGAGCCAAGGGCTGGGGAAAGGACCTGTGTGTAAGTGGGTCAGAGACTGACCATGGATAAGCCTCCATAGCCTTGTCCAACATCTGGAGGGCCCCCCTTCTTTGCCCACCCTGCAAATACAGCATACTCTGCAAAAATCAAATGACCCTCTCTGTGATTTCCATCCTGGCACTGTCCCACCATCCCCCGATGGACCTGACCCTCGATTCCTTTGCATACTAAATATCCTCTGACCTCTCGCCCTATTATAGTATGGGAACACCAATTCACCCCTTATATCTCTCTCTCTCCCCTACTAGAAGGGAGCTCTCGTAGTGCCGATGTGTGTCAAGTTCATAGAAGAAGCTCATACAGCCTTAGGAAAATTGAATGAAGGGATGGAAGAGATGGAAGACCCTCCATAGACCCTCTTAAACTCAGTGCTGGGACAGGGGGAAGGACAGGGATTGGAGAGGTGGGCCAAAGGGAGAGTGTGAATATGATCATGGGTAGATTGGTGATGTCAATTTTATAGCTGATATTTTGGATGAGAGAGAAGAGGAACTAACATGACAGAGAGCAGAATTGTAAAAGCTTCACTATGTACAAAGACATTCATTACTGATTTTGTCGCAGTAAAAACTTTAGAAAAATAACTTTGCATTCATAATAGGACTTGTGTTCTGTAAATGATGCCTTTATATTCTGAGACACCTCACAGCCATTGGAAAGAATGAATGACAGGGAAGGTATCACTGACATTGGGAAAGAGCGTGTTTCATGGTACAGGGAAGAAAATGCTGGGGCAAATTGCTTGGGTTCAGTTCTGCCCCTACCTTGCTACATGGCCTTGGGGACATTTCTTATCTTCTCTAAACCTCAGCTTTCTTGTTTGTAAAATGAATAGAATGGGAGTAAATACTGTAAAGAGTAGTAAGGATTCCAGATATGTTTAGTTAAGTATGTCTTAAGTAGTGAATATTAGCTATGTTAATTAAGTGACATTAAGTAAATAGCCAAAGATGCATGCTATTGCCCAGATTTTGCTTTTTAATTTTTTCTTCATGAAAAAATACATGTATATACAAATATCTATTTTATATATATATATGGGTAAAACAACTGTTAACAGTGGTTATCTCTGAAGTATGAGATTAGAGAGAAGAAATGAGGGAGGGACTTACACTTTCTTTGTTTTATTTTTGCTTTTTGAAATAGACTATTTTTTAGAGCATTTTTAAGTTCACAGCAAAATTGGGCCTCCCTCCCCCACAAACAGCCTTCCCTACTGTCCCCATCCCACACACCAGAGTGGTACATTTGTTAAAAGTGATGCACCTTTGTTGACATTGGGACTTACTTACACTTTTAACTTTATTCATGTCTGTTTTGTTTTCATTGCTACAACAAACACATATTGGTTTTGTATGTAAAGTAATATTAACGAATGGCTCAATCACACCCTAAGCTCTAGAACAGCTAGATTCTATTAGTAGGAAGTAGTCGGGTTCACAGGGTTACCAGGTTTCACAGAGAAGGGGGTGATCCACCCTCGGGTTGCCTGGGAATAGGGCCTGAGCCTGAGAACCTCCATTCTGCTGTCACCAGCATGACAGGCCACAGGCCCTGCCTGGCTGCCTCCCACTCTCCCATCTGACAGCAGCCCCTCACCTAAGGAGGCCAGCCCTGGCCATGTTTTCTAGAGCACAGGCCAGCTGGACAGCCTCAGGGCACTCAGGGATCTGGCCTGGAAGGTCTAGGAGCAGCGGGTATCCTACGGCTGACTAAGGTGTCTCTTGTGAAGGAAGACACTGTGGAGAGGGGAAAGGCAGAGAGTAGGCAGCCAGCACTGGATTCAAAGTCTCCTCTGGCGTTTACTAGCAAGGTATCCTTTCCATGAGTCTCTTTTTGCTCATCTTGACACAGGAACTGACCCACCACACAAAGCCATTGTGAGGATGAAGTGAGAATATCTGTGGGAAGGTAGCTAATTTATTACCTGGCACGTGGAAAGTTCTCATTACCTAAGCAACTGGCCTCACAAGCCTAGACTATGGGACAAATAGAATATCTGGCTTGGTCAGGGTGAGTGTGGAGTTGGGGGTGTCCATCCTGGAAAAGTCAGGTCAAGGACAGGGGAAGAATATTCTTCGGGGTCCCGGGATGGACGGGCTGGGTTTCTGGTGCTGATAAACCACTTTCTAAACAAGCTCTCCGCCCTCTTTTGGGATGGCTATAAATCATAATCCTCCAAAATGAAGTCATTCCCAGGGAATACAGGAGCAGGAGCTGCCAACGGTGTGGAAAGAGCCTGCTCCCAGGCATGTTGAGAGAACAGGGAACCTGCCACCCACAGGGCCAATGGGGCGGCCGGGAGCTCGTGAGCCTGCTGAGAAGCTGCCGCTCACCTTGTCTGCTCTGTTTCCTCAGGTGATTCCTTTTCAGCCCCTCTGAGTGAGCAACCATCCAACATGGACTACAGTCTCCAGTTGACCTTCCTGTGTCTGTGTGTCTTCACTCAGAGGTGAGCTCTGCTACCCCAGAATGGCCTTGGTCTGAGTTGCTTTGTGTACAGGCATGTGGTCCAGGTACAGGGTGGGTGAGTGGAAGCTCTTCCTGCTTACCTACAACAAGGCAAAACCCAGGCCATTCACTTGCCCGGAGGACCGGAACAATGAAACTTCCCACCATTGATTCTAGTTAGAGAAGAGACATTTCCAAAGTGGTTGTAGATGGAGGTTTGTGTTTCTTGAGAAAACACCTGGAGCATTCCCAAATGATGACCACATTTTGATCTGTTGCAAATGGGTCATAAAATGGCAATGCTGACTTCACAGCTGAAAATTAAGAGGCTTCTCTTTAGGAAGGTCACTGCTGGTACCCAGGCACCACACATGCGTTCCCGTAAACACAAGCTCAAGTTTATGTGCACGCATGTTATTCACACATAAACAAGCACACCCAACAAAACCCATTTTTGTTTTCCAGGTTGTGTGTCCAGGGGAGTCAGTTTAACATCGAGGTCAGCAGAAGTGACAAGTTTTCCCTGCCTGGCTTTGAGAACCTCACAGCAGGATATAATAAGTTTCTCAGGCCCAACTTTGGTGGTAGGTTATCCTTCGTGTTCTGGACATCAATTCAAAAGGACAGGACAGGACAAAATGTGGAGGAGGGTTTCAGAAGGTTTCATTTGACTCCATTCTCTTAATCTGCAGCCTAGTTAAGGATTGGCAATGATGGATAAAGACAGCTACTAATGACTTTTCATGCTACCTTGAAGAAAGCACTTTGCCTCTCCACCTGCAAGATGAAGAAATACTCTTTCCCACTGATAAGTTGCTTTCTAACAACTGCTCACACACTCTCTTCTGACCCAACTTCCAGTGTCATTAGTCGAGGAACTCCCCATATGCCACCAGTACTACCTCTCCTGGTCTTCCTGCCTCCAGCCTGCCCCCTTCTCAACTAACCCCTCACACTACCACCTGGGTCACTTGCCCAGGACACCCATATGTGCTCCAGCATCCTGGCATAGAGTCCAAGCACCGGGCCCTTCCCAGCTTAGCCTCTGTGTGGCTACCATGCTCATTCTCCCCAGTTCCACTTCCCCCCCTCCTCCAATAATCCCCCTATGCCCTGAATGCTTCCCGACAGCCTCCCAGGCCTCTGAGCCTTTACAGAGACTGTTTTTCTGCCTAGAATTGCTGCTTCCAACTTGACTACCTGGAAAAATGCCAATTTTTCTTCTCATGTCTATGAAAAGGCTCCTTCCTCTGAGATGCCTTCCCTGAGTCCTCCAGGCCTCACCCCCTTCCTTTACATTTTGTTTTGAACATACCTTCAAACCATACCCATTAACCTGTTATACTATAACCAGTTTTAGGTCTGTCCCAGCTCTAGGATACAAGACTTTGAGGGGTCTTGCTTTGTTACCTCACTAACCCCAGAAGAAGTTCAATATTTGGCAAGTAAAAAAGTTGTCAATACTTGTTGAAAGAATGAGGCAAGGAGGGAGGAAATGAGATTAACTACGCGCCTCCTCAGAGCAGGAAGTAACAGAAAGAGCCTTGGAGTTGGACAAGGCTGAATCTGGTTTCTAGCTCTGCTACTTGGCAAGTACCTTAGCTTTCTGAGCCTCAGTTTCCCTTCTGTAAAATGGGGGCATCCCGTCTATCTCACAGGGAGGTCTGAGTGCAGTGAAGTGTGTGAGCCTGAAGCATGGTGCCCACATATCAACAGGGTATATTGCGTTTCAATCCTTTCTCCTTTCTGCTTCTCCCTTCAAATGATAAAACTCTCTGGTCAGGTCTAGGATTCATGTGTTTGTTAGTCCAGCCCCTCTGAAGAGCAGACAGAGGGGCTGGACTAACTTAGTGGAACAATACAGTGCAAGTCTGACCCTGGGGGCGGAGAGAGGGAAGGAGAAAGGGCCGGGTGGAAGTGTCTCAGATGGCAATCCAGTCTCAAGTGTGCTTAGAAAGGCCACCAGGGAGTCCCTGAGCCAATGTTGCCATCAGAGAAATCCTAGCTCTGTTCCTCCAAGAACAGGCCTGCCTTAGTATCCCCACTGCGTCAGCCCCTGGTCAGCCGCAGCCCATGGGAAACATGGCTTCAGAGCAAGCATGGTGACAGATTCCACAGCACAATAGCCAGGGCCCGCAGTCTATCACACCCTTCGTTTGGAGATTTGAGAGTCATTTGCTTGCCCACTCTATCGGGGCTTGAGATACTTATGTTAAGGAACCTGGAGAGGTTTCTCTGTCCCCGGTGTTCCCAGGTTCTACTAAAGCACGTGAGTCTGTGTGCCTTCATTAGGTCCACTCAACAGCAGGCCAGTGCTTGCAGGGCTCATGGGCAAGGAGCTCATTCTGAGAACAGAGATGTGAGGCCCAGTCCCACCTGGGGTGAAAATGGGGCACAGGACCCTCAGTTGAAAAGAGAGGAAGGCACACCTCGTTTCATGCCTTTAGCACTTTGCCTCCTAAAGGAGCCTATACTTGCATCACAGCCTGGAAGTGCCTGAAGTAGCCATCACCCTCCATAATGCCTGGGCACACAGATGCTAGGACCCTGAGGTCCCTAAGAGACAAGCCCTCCATAGGATTATTCGGCGACTGAGCTGGACAGAGCAAAGGTTTTTAAGTGGGCAGTAGTGAGCACCACCCAGGAACTGGCTTCCATCTCTTTCCTAGGAGAAAGCTGCCCTCTGGTGGCATAGCTGACTTTCATAACACACGGAGAAGAAGAGCCAGCTTTGGTCCATAAAAAAAGTCAACTGAGGAAAGGCTTGGACAAGACTCTGTATAAATAAACTAAACAAAAACAGTGAGACTGGAGCTCTTGTGTATTTTCCGTTCTCTACACTCTTCGGGAAGGGCAACTAGCACTAACCAGTAGCACTTAAAATAGATGCTATGACCTTCCCAACCCAACCTCGAGGACAGGCACCTGTCTTAGTCTGTTTTGTGCATTTATAACTGAATACCTGAGACTGAGTAATTTATTTTGAACTGGGTAATTTATTGGCTTGCAATTATGGAGGCTGAGAAGTCTGACATCAAGATGCCAGCATCTGGAAATTGTACCATCACATGGCAGAAGGCATACAAATAAGAGAGATGAAAGAGGGGCCTCAACTTCACCCTTTTGTGATGGTGCCAGTCCCAGCCAGAAGGGTGGAACCTTCATGGCCTAATCACCTCTTCACGGTTTCACTTTAATACTGTTACAATGGTAATTAAATGACTTTTGAAGGAAACAAATCTTCAAACCACAGGAGCACCAGTAGCTCTGTGTTACAGGTGAGAAACCATAGCTCAGAGAGGATTAGCAATTTGCTCTAGGTCACAAGGCTATTCAGTGGCCAGCATGAATTCAAACCCTTCTCTCTGACTCCAGGCTTTTCATCTTGAGCTTCATCTTGCTACCTGGCAGGCAGAAAGCCACTTAGCAACCACACTCCTTCAGCACCTTCCAAAGTCTCCCCTCAAAGATCTCCCCTTTTTCCATCAAGTAAATGATTCATGTACAATGAATCATTTTTTAATTGTATTTGCTCTAAAACCCCTTTTCCAAATTCCTGCCCGCATTCAATGCCTTGATTTCCTTGGGTTAATAATCATATTGGTTTGCTGGACTCCTACTCGTTACGTGTTATTAAGCTCCTTTTGAATTCCTCCTCTCTTCTATCTGGTTAATGCATTGCCAGAGAGTCCTTGTGGCACTCCCCAGGGGTTATTTATAGCAAGTGAATGTCATTGCATTTATTAACTTGGTGAACAAAGTTGTTCATTTTCCAAAATTAGCTAGGATTATAAGCGAGAGGGGCAGGGAAGGAAAATGGTATATTTTGAACACCTACAATGATGTGATGGACACACATGATGCTGGGAGCTTTGTATAGAGAAGCATTTATGAGCATTTTCTGGTTCATAAAAAATATTGGGCAGGCACTTCATGTGCAGTCCCTTTTGCCCCACTCTCCAAAGACACTGTTATACACCCAATCTTGTTTAACTCTCTCCTTGACCCCAGAATATCATTAGTATTATCTCCACTTACAGGTGAGAAAACCGCAGCTCTGAAAGATTTGGTAACTTTCACAGGTCACAGAACTGAGATGTGACAGAGCTGGGGTCCAGTCCCTTTCATCTGCATTCCAGCAAGGAGGAGCAAAATGCCTAGCATGGCCTGCCTGGCCTGGCTCTTATAAAGGTGTCTCTGACACCTCAGTCTCTAAAGCTAAAACTGGATCTCACTGGAGTTGGGTCTGTCTGCTGAGACTTCAGGGCTGAGACCTAAAAGTCTGCATACAGGACCAAGTGGGGAAGGTTCCAGAATTCTAAATAGTTTAGGGTTCCAGGGGAGTCAAGGAACAGGAGGAAAGGGTCAGGAGGTCAGCAAAAGCTCAGCTGTGAGTAGTCTTGAATGCTATTTGGTGGTAAATTTACTTATGGGGTGGCAAGACATCTGCCCAGATTACCAAATCTCCGTTACATTTTTAAATCATTAGTTCCTTGCAAGCATCATAGGAAGATATTACTATACTATACTATAGAAATATTACTATACTTCTCCATGGAAGAAGTAGCTAATATCTCACTGCTGTGTTCTTTAAAATATGCACAAATTAAACAGTGCCATCTCTCCTATGTATTAAGATAACTATTTGTACATATTTTTCATACACTGTAAACAATGGTTACACATGAGATGGAAAAGATGGAAATTAACTTCTTACTTTTTATACTTCTAGGTCATTTAAATTTTTCTAACGAGCCAGTATTACTTTTATAGTCTTTAATCTTCATTTCTTAATGCATGAGTGTAGTGTTAGGAAAACTTATGTTTGTGTTTCTATGTATTTCCGTTTTTTTCTTCATTCTTAGGAGAACCAGTTCAGATCGCACTGACTCTGGACATCGCAAGTATTTCTAGTATTTCAGAGAGTAACATGGTAAGTGTTGCCCCTTTGTATTCTGTCTAAGGAATCCCTTTCATTGTGTTTAATGGGGGTACACTTTCTAGCTACTCAACAACAGAAAAGAAAGACTTATAGGTCTCCTCCCTTTGCAATGGCGGAGCTGGAGACCTATCCCAAAACTCAAGACAGTGGAAGATTCTTATAGAACAGATGTTCTAAGTATCAAGAAGAAGGCGGATTACAAGGCCAGGAGGAGAGAAACAGGGAATGGAGTGGGTGCATTTGGTGAGGGATAAGAATAAGAGAAATGAATAAAAGTGTAGTAGGCGAGCCTGGTATCCCATGGTCCTTCATAGAGGAGGCCACAGGTTAATGAAAACTAATAATCAAATGACTGCTGTTAACTATCCTGTCACTTAAGAGAACATATATTAAACACAAAGTCAGCAGGGTGCGGTGGCTCACACCTGTAATCCTACCATTCTGGGAGGGCCAGGTGTGTGGATTGCTTGAGCTCAGAAGTTCAAGACCAGCCTGAGCAAGAGTGAGCCCCCTCTCTACTAAAAATAGAAAAAGGTAGCCAGGCATGGCGGTGCGTGCCTGTAGTCACAGCCTCTGTATTGCTTGACCCTAGGAGTTTGAGGTTGCTGTGAGCTATGACACCATGACACTCTACCCAGGGCAACAGAGTAAGACTCCATCTCAAAAAAAAAGTCAAGGTCAAACTAAAGGCGGCTCACCTAGAGGGCTCAGTATGCTTTCTGCATAAGTCCTAGGCAAACCCTAGCACTTAGCCCACCAAAAATTTCAACAATTTGGTAAGGCCTCTGATCTAGGGCAATGTGAGCTTACATGCCAAGCAAGTTAAGGTCCTGAACATGACAGTGGGAATTATTATCTGAATACAAAAGGCAGTTTGTTTTTCTTATAAGCCACCGCCCAAAGACATAACTTTATTCACCAATGTCTGTGTACACTTGATCTAAGGGGAGGCCAAGAGGGACTACTTTTCTTCTGTTTGGGGTTTTTCTTCCCCTCCTCATCCCTTTCCACCCATTGCCTTCCCCTCAGGACTACACGGCCACCATTTATCTCCGACAGCGCTGGACGGACCAGCGGCTGGTGTTCGAAGGCAACAAGAGCTTCACTCTGGATGCTCGTCTCGTGGAGTTCCTCTGGGTGCCAGACACCTACATTGTGGAGTCAAAGAAGTCCTTCCTCCATGAAGTCACTGTGGGAAACAGGCTCATCCGTCTTTTCTCCAATGGCACAGTCCTGTATGCCCTTAGGTAAGTGGACACCAGCAACATCAGGGTTGGAGGGGAAGTGGCTGGATGTATCTTAAGTAGCCCTAAAGCACTAAAACACTGGGAGGTCCCATGTTTCCCATGCATCTGCCTTCTTAGATCCTTGTCTTCATAGCAGAAGGGCTTTCTCTCATTTAGTCTGGCCCAGTAAGCATCTTCAGGATACCTGCTCTGTGCCAGGCCCTTTGCTAGGCAGTGAGGACACAGAGCTAAAGAAAACATTGCCTCAAGGACACAGATGTGGAGACAAAGGAAGTCCCAGGTGCTAGGACCCAAGATGGGGTTTAGGGTATTGGTTTGAAGGTAATGTTAAAGGATGCTTTCACAGCTCAGTCTTAAAGGGTAAAAGGAAGCCAGTGAGGGGTGAAGGAAGGGCAACTGTAGGAGCAAACAGAGAGGTGCATGCAAGGAACTTTGCTCAGTGGAGCTGGGGTAGCTCCAGCGTACATGCTTGTCTGAGTCATGCTCAGACAGAAAATCACGATGTGGCAATGTGGTGTCCCATAGCCTCTGGTGCCTGCTGCCCTGGGCTCCCCTTTGCCCTCTCCCCAAATCCCTGAGGCTGAAAGTTCCTTTCATCCAATTGTCCATGAAGCCTCTGGTTGGCTAGAACTAGAAACTAGAACAAGGAAGGTGCTCCCTCGCTGTTGCCTGGGGAAGCCCCCAGGGGAAGACTCAACCACATCTGTATAAGGACTGTGCAAACCTGATGCTCCCAGAGGCTTGAGGAAGAGGCCAGGAGCCAGACATTCCTGGGGTTGACCTTTAATCCCAAGTCAGAATCGGAAGTTATAAAGAAAAGATCGAGCTAATCAGTGAAAGGGAATTTCTGGATATACCTGAGCTGCACTGAATTTAGCAAAGACCAGCCTGAACCCTAACTCCTCTGTCATGAAACCTAACTAGACTTCTCTTTTGACCCCAATAGCAATCAGCAATAATAATGTCCCCCGTCCTCATGTTCCCACAGCATGTGTGTGCCAGTGTGTATGTGCTCGTGTGTGTGTACATGTACCCTGCCTGTGTCGTGGCATATACCACGGTTAGTCTTGTGTGAGGATTACAATCAGCACTGGTTTAATAGCCTGGCTCTGGAGTCAGATTTGGGTGCAAGTCCTTGCTCGGTTCCTTAGCAGCTCTGTGGTCTTAGGCAAGTTGCTTGACTCCCTGATCCTGTTTCATCAGCAACAAAGTAAGAATAAAAACATTTCCTACCTGGTAGGGCTGTACAAAGGGTAATGCTTGCAAAACACTCAGGGACTGGCTCACAGTAAGCACTCCTAAACAGCAGCTGTCCTTACTCTCTGCCTCCCTTAAGGGAGGGTGAACCTCCTTGAGGTGGGCACCATGCTATAATCACCTCCTTGCCCCCAAGCACCTAGCACAGTGCTTAATAAATAAGGGTGCTTAAAAATGGGTGACACTGAAGAAAATGGAAGTTAAAGTCTTGCTGATTAAAATCTCCATTGTGAGGACTACATTGACTTTTCTTTTTCTCTTTTCCTTTTTTTTTTTTTTGGAGACAGAGTCTTACTCTGTCACCCTGGCTAGAGTACAGTGGCATCAACTGATCGCCAACTCTTGGGCTCAGACATTCTTTCTGCCTCAGTCTCCCAAATAGCTGGGACTACAGGTACACATCACCAGGCCTGGCTAATTTATCTATTTTTTGTAGAGATAGGGTCTCACTTTCGCTCAGGCTGGTCATGAACTCCTGACCTCAAGAGATCCTCCTGCATCAGCCTCCCAGAGGGCTGGGATTACAGAAACCACATCCAGCCTTGACTGGTCTTTAATTGAACATCCCTGGGTGTTAACCCCTGTGACCCACACTACCTGGTACCTCCACTTGCTCTGTATTCTCATCCCCAAGAGCAGGCAGGCCCTGTGAGAAGAGCACAGCCACGAAAACTGGGCTCTGGGTTAGCTCTGCCGCTCAGAGCCATGGGAGCCCCAGCAAGCCCCTAAGTCCACTGCCAAATGGTGATGGCATTACCGTCACAGTGAGCACAGTGCTAGCCCCACACACATCTACCATCAAGATTAAATTCTAAAACTGGAATGCAAAGCATCTCAAACAAGCCATGAGTAAGTCTGGTCTGTGATACTGTTGGAAGTTTTGCCTGTTCATTGCCAGAACTCTCACTTTCTCTACTCAGCACCCAGTTTTAATGGAGCCTCCCAGGCATTGTTTGGGGACAGAAAACCTCAAGGAAGATCTGGATGCAGGCTCCAGGTCACATGTTCACTATAAGAGTTTAAGTGAAGTCCTCTTGCAGTGGCCCTTGGATGGGAATGTGTACTTTGAGTAGATTCATCATAACCCTTTGTGAATGCATCCTTCCCTTCCTAGAATCACAACAACTGTTGCGTGTAACATGGACCTGTCTAAATACCCCATGGACACACAGATGTGCAAGTTGCAGCTGGAAAGCTGTGAGTATAAATCCCGCGGGCTCCTGAGATGATCTTCCTGGGTGAAGAGTGTCCTGAGGATAGTGGCCTTCCTTTTCTTGATACTGATTCACAATGAACTTAGCCCTTCTGACTGTACTTTCTGAGAGGTTTAGCGACTCCTCGCAGAAACACCCTCCAACCTTACATCTTTTGGAGAGAATCGTTGTGTGTCAGTACCAAATATCTCCAAAAGAAATGCTTTAATGTCATTAGCAGTCCAGACTAGGGGTCAGAAAACTATAGCCCTTGTGCCAAATCCAGCTTATCACCTGTTTCTGTGAATAAATGTTTATCTGAGCACTGCCGTGCCTGATAATGTCAATGGCTGCTTTCACACTGCACTGGCAGACTTGAGCTTTATAGAAACCAGGAGGTCCATAAAGCCTAAAACATTAACATTCTTCTTTAAGAGCTTTTTAAAAACTCTACTAAGCTAATTCCATGTGAAATTCCAAGAAGGAATAGTTATGTCCCAAACTTATTGACCCATGGAATCTCATTTCCTGACTATTTTGTGAGACAATCATTTTATAGAAAACATTTTGGTGGAAACAGATCTAGACTAGACTCTGATACCTCAACTTCTAACATTTCATTTATGTCACCTCTCTGGCTGCCAATTCTCGAAGGGTCTCTGATTCCAGGTGAGGTCTTCATGAATCACTCCATGGCCATGATCAGATTAGCCACCCACCCACGCTCCCTTACTCCACCAAGATCAAATTAGCCGCCGTCCCTTTAGACACTGATGAGAAGGTCATAGACCTTTCATCAATGTCCTATTCATCTGTCAGCAAGTATGCCTTTGGCTATCCTTTTAGTTCTAGATAGCCTCAAAAGCTTTCTTTTCTTCTTTGTTCTAGCGCAAAGCACTGTAGTTAATAGGAAAGCCTCACTATCCAGTTTCAGAGGAAGTGGAAAGGCTAGTGGGGAAAGACTTCTAGGAGGAGGTAACAGAATGTGTTATATGACCTCAGCCTGCTGCTGCCCTGGTCTTCTTGGCCAAACAGCTTTTTCATTAACAATAATAATAAATGTTCTTTCCCTAATAAATAATATAGCATCTATTTACTCATTTTTTACTTCATGTCAGATGCTATATTAGATGCTTTCCGAATAGTATTATAAGATGAATATTGTTCTTCCCATCTTGCTGATATAGAAATGGAGGCTTATTATTTGCTAACTTACCCAAGGGAACACAGTAAGTAGCAACACTGGACTTGAACCTAGGTAGAGTGGCTCCAAAGTCCAAAAGTTCCCCAACTCTTATCACCCTTCCACTGGGCTAAAGAGTGGCATAGAGATTTTACTCCAAGGGGCCTGTTTGTGATCTGAGCTATATATTTTTCCTGAGTATAGCATAAAGCGCTTTCTAACAGTAATAGGGGGATAATGAAAAGCTTTTAATAACTCCTTCCCAGTCTCTCCAGTGCCCATTTATTATCATTATTTTGCCCAAAATTGAGTAACCACATGATGCTTGTGTTGGATTCCCCAAATCCTGCCAGAATGTTAAGCTGAATTACAGTGTGATTGCCATCCAGTGGTCCCAAACATATTCCTGTGCCAGTTCCTTCCCGTTACTTAGGGCCAACACCAGTGTTTTTCCTTTCCTGTGTGTCCTAAGGGATGTCTTTTGTCTCATTCTAATACTGCAGTTCTTTATATTGTCCCACTAAAGTCTCCAGCTAGTCTGGATGGCTGGTTGAGTTCCATCTGTCTATCCTCATTTAAATGCATCCAACTTGCCCATTTAGCAACTAAATGATGATCTGTGTTAGACACTGTGGTACATGCTTGCCGTACAAAAATGCAAATGATGTTCCAGTCTTCAAGAAGTCTACAGTCTAATAGAAGATACAGGACTTTAAATAATTATAACAGAATAAATGGTAACAATCAAAAGTAATGGTATCATGGAAGCCGGGGGTGGGGGGGAGGGATTGGAGATTTCCCAGTGGAAATGTCACTTGAAAAGAGACATTTGGGTTAGGTTGGAATTGGCCAAGAGGATAAAGAGTGGGACTCAGACTCTGCTAAGACAGAAGCGAGAAAGAACACAGGAGAGGTTAGACAGGGCGAATATGCGAGCAGTCATTGACACTTAGTACACAATTGCTTCCAACTTTTCAAAGACATTACTTGACCTACATAAACCTTAAACCGTAATTCTAGGAAATGGTTATCTAAACTGTCATCTGGGGATTTGCTCCCAATGAAGAATGAGGATTTACTCCAAACTGATATGTAACAAATGAATTCCCTGGCATGGTCAAATAATATCTGAGGAACAATAGCTCCACCATTCCTCAGTAAACTGCTCTGAATTGTCCACCAAACTTGGGCACCTGTGATAGGTAGACAGCACCTCACATATGATTTATTAAGGTATCAAAGGATGTCTTGTGTCTGGGGCCAGATAGCGGACTATAGTCAAGCTTCAGAGACTAGTGGACACTCCCTTCTTCCATGAGGTCACGAGGGGGCAGTATCAGAGAAGCACGGCCATTATGAGGCAGAGGCCATTTTTCACAAAGTAGACATTTAATTAAAGACTTAGACAAACAGATTAATTACCTTATTGACTAAATGCATGTGAAACCTTCTTGAAGCAATGCAATTCTGTTTGGTGGCAGAATAAAACTTGAGCTTATCAAGAAGAGAACTCATTTTGGGTCCCACGTGGAAAAGGTAATTATCCTCCATGTGTCATGACTGGGCGCATCTCAAATCCCAGGAGCAAGATTCTCCTGGAAACTTCAGCACTCTGTTTGTACAGATATCATCCCCAGTGAGCAGAGGAAGCTTCTGCTGAATGTTTAGTAGCAGTCTGGGGGTAGAAGCCTCACCAGGGGTTTTTTTCTAAATGCCATCCCTAGAAAAGAATTGGCACCATCCCATAACTTCTCATGTTCACTCAGAGACAGAGAGGTGATCATGTAATGATTGTCAGCATTTACTAGTTGTTAAAGCAAATTGTAGGAACTCGTGTTACTCACTTTTACAGATACCTTTTATTCCTTTGGAACCATGGGCCTATGCAGACAGCTAGCTTCAGTCCGTATTTGGGGGCTATCAGGGGAATGCCCACAGATAATTGTTACCTGGAAATCCCCTAAGGGCTCATTGCTATTTCTTTGCTCCATGGAGGGAAAAATACCCTTTTCTAAACAGTGGACACCATACACTGAAACTTAACAAAATGTCAAACCCGACACTGGTGCACATTTCCTGATAGCCTTTGGAAACTGAGGCAATATAGGTTTGTGTTTAACAGTTACTGGAATCCCAAAGCTGGATGACTTCGGGTGACTGAGGAACCTTGCTGGACCTCAGGTTTCCTTATTAGTGAAGTGAGAAAAACAATAGTATCTGACTCAAAGAGTTGATCTCTAACAGGTTTATTGAAGTATAATCTGTATACCATAAAATTCACCCATTTTAAGAGTACAATTCAAATATTTTTGATAAATTTATTGTACAACCATCACTACATGCCATTGTTAGAACATTTCTGTCCCTCCACGAGACTCTTTGTGCCCATGTGAAGTCACTCTACCTTCTCACCACCAGCTCCCACGCAACCACCTTCTCCTTTCTGTCCCTGGGTCCCCTCTAGATATTTCACACGCGTGGCCTCAGTGCACCATGTGGTCCTTTGTATCTGGCTCTTCCACTTAGCATGTTTTTGAGGTCCATACCTGTTGTAGCATGTATCAGTACTACATGTCTTTTTACGGTTAGGTAGCATTTCTTTATATAAAGGTATATCACATTTTATTCACGTATTCATCAGTTTACGGACGTTTCGTTTATTTCCACCTTTTGGCTATTAGAAATAATGCTGTTATAAACATTGGTGTACAAGTCTTTGTGTGAACATGACTTTGTTCTCTTAGGCAAATAGCTAGGCTTAGAATATGGCCAATTTCAATCAAGGGGCAAATTTATGCCTCGGTTTTTAAGAAACTGCCAAATTGTTAACCGTTTTCCAAAGCGACATTCCTCCCAGTAATGTTCCAGCTTTCCCACGTTCTGGCCATTTGTTATCATCTGTCTTGTTTATGATAGCCATTCTGGTGGGCGTGAGGCATCTTCCTATGGTTTCGATTTGCATTTTCCTAATGACTGTTGCTATTTGGGATCCTTTATGTGCCCCTGAACCATTCATATATCTTCTCCAAGAGATATTTTGAGGATTAAATGATAACAAAGTTGTGAAGCACTTAGAAATGTAACTGCTTACTCAACAATAGATAATATGAGTGTCATCATCATCCATGGGCTTTGGAATTAAACTCCTGAGGCACCATCCTTGCTTTGTTACTTGCGTGCCTTATTATCCTGAGAAAGTGAGGCAATCTCTCTGAATCTGAGAGTTTTCAGAATAAAGTGGGAAAATCATTAGAATTTCTCAATTCTGAGAAACAGCATTTATTGAATAATAATGTTTTAGAAAAATAAGCTCTACTTTTTATTATGTTAACCAATTGTAAAATCTGTCTCAATTTCAGAAAATATGAAAAACAGGGCATCTTAGAATTTAAGAAATACAGAAATTATTGCAAGAACAGTAGGATCACAATGCATAAAGCACTAACATAAATGTTTAATGAAAGGTAACTATCACTGCCATTATGACATACATTAATTAAACTCCTTTGAGATTTATTAAACACACATGTTTACAAACTGATAAAGCAGGAGGGTGTAGGTTTTTTGGTTTTGTGTTTACATTTATGCCAATGTTAAAATATGAATAAAATCCATTGTAAAGTCCCTGAAAACACTGTCAGAGTTATTAGACTATCTTGGAAGGCAGGATCAAGCATAAGCCTTTGTGTGTTCACAGATATGCATTTGATAAATATAATTTTTAAAATGAAAGATTCAACTTCTAAAGTCTTATTATTTGCCACATCTACATGATACTTAGCATAGGCCCAGTTTTGTTTTGTTTTGTTTTTGTGGCAGAGTCTCATTGTGTCACCCTTGGTAGAGTGTTGTGGCGTCACAGCTCACAGCAACCTCAAATTCTTGCTTAAGCAATTCTCTTGCCTCAGCCTTCCAAGTAGCTGGGACTACAGGTCCAGCTATTTTTTGTTGTTGTTGTTGCAGTTGTCATTGTTGTTCAGCTGGCCTGGGCTGGGTTCAACCTGCCAGCCTCTGTGTATGTGGTTGGCACCATAACCACTGGGCTATGGGTGCCGGGCCCGTAGGGCCAGTTTTCAATTGATGACAAAAAGTCCTAGCAGGTTGCTTCACTCTGAACAGACACTGTCATTTCACTTGAGAAATCATTCCCGGGTTTCGATGGGGTTATCCTTGAACTCACTCACCACTATCAAGATAGAGCTCATGCTGTCAACCTATTATGTAGCATTTTCCAGACCCATTCAACCTGCAACATCCCTGCTCTGACTCCATTTTATTCACCAGGGGGCTATGATGGCCATGACGTGGAGTACGCCTGGCTGAGAGGGAACGACTCTGTGCGTGGTCTGGAAAACCTGCGGCTTGCTCAGTATACCATTCAACGGTATTTCACCTTAGTCACCAGATCACAGCAGGAGACAGGTAAACCTGTGTGACAAATTATATAAAATAAAAATAAGCAGTCTGAGATAGAGGACTGTTCACTGAGTCAGAAATATCATCTCTCTTCCACTTTACCTCTTTGGGGACCAGGGCGGCTGAGTTTGGGTTCAGCTCTTCTACCGCCAGCTCCACTCTGAGTATTGAGTGATCCACTGGGGAGCAGAGCCTGGACCAGCTCTGAAGCCTAGCACTATTGGTCACCACGTAATATCTTCCAATGATTGCTCAAATTCTGTGCCTTCCTCATGCATAAAATTTACTCATGTTTCTAATTGGAGCACTGATTCTCTGCCACGGAGAATAAAAATAAGGACACAGCTCACAGACGAAGACGACAACAGTAACCCAACAAGAGCCTGAACACCCTAATTATTGTAAGCTTGGTAGGGAGAATTACTTGTTCACTTCATTTACCAGCATCACATCTCTTAGTCTTTGGTATTAGAGAGAGATTCTTCTAAAAGATGTCATTCTCGATAAGCGGTTGGTATTTTCTTCTTCCTTTCTCATGGTGACATTAGGAATGATTATTCTCATCTATATAGGCACCCTGAAGAAAAAGTGCTATGTATTTTAGTTGAGCCCAGATGGCATTAAATATCATACATACACCAAGATCATTAGAAATTATAAGCAATTAGTAGGTATTACTTTCATAAAGAACAAATAAATAACACTTTACTTACTTTTTAGAAATGCGTTTATAAATTGTTATGCTATCAGTTTGCCCAACCTGGATGCCCAATCTGGATCCATGCAAAAAAAAAAAAAAAATGGCTTCAGTTTTCAGAATTGTTTAATTCCGGGTAGCACATACCTAATTTTAAATACAAAAGAAGGGGATGATTTAGTCAAATAGTGATTTTAAGTGTTTTTTTCCCCAAACATTGACTTTGAAAATCAAAGGAATGAAGCAAGCAGTGGGGACTAACAGAACATCTCTGGACCAAAGGGCAAAAGTCCTGGTTTTTATACTTACTGGTCCTTAATTCAGGTCACTAAAATTCCCTGTGTCTCAATTTCTCCACTAAATAAAGTAGAGAGAGTGATCTCTAGGTTCCCACCAGGCTCTAAAATTACATATTTTTATTCTATATTTCTTCACTAATATTTCTGTTGTTTGGCTATTTAATGGTATAATTTTAAATTCCAGGCTTTCATTTGGGGGTGGCATGGGGTTAGGGGAACTGACATCGCTGTCCTACTCCACTCTGAGCTAGACTTCTCCTCTTTCCAGAGGAAACCTCTTTATCCTTCCAGCAAGCTAATTCTGTCTGCTACTGCTCCGTCTGCCCTTGCTCACCTCCCTTAACAGAAGGACTGCAGGAGCATAGCTTGGTACCCTAACCCAAGGGCACATGTTTTATGCTATAGTAGTTTATTTGCCACACATAGAATTCTGTCATGATAACTGTCTACTATGTACATTTGCCACATCTAAACTACACTGATAGCTTCCTAAGGCGAGCCCTGAAGTATCATAAAATTGGGGGTACCTCTAAAATCCTCAAAAAAATAATATTTAATATGTCTATTGGATCTATTTCATAGTATTCTTGAAAAATGGGTGGCTTCATAAAAAAAGAAAGAAAGAAAAATGCGTAGCTTTTCAGGTCATCTTCATTAAAAGGGTATTCATCAAACCACTTATTTGTGAGTGTAGAACTAATAGACTCAGGGTTTTCCACGAAGGGACTCACTGTCTAGTGAGGTAGATATCAAGATGCTGTATGAATACAGCTGTAGAGACAAGGATGAAAGTGTTCCCAGAGCCCTCTGATCCGAGTCGCAGGGAAAAGGAACTGCAGACGGGATGATCTCTTCACAAGGACAACAAAAGGGATATGAATGGGGGAATAGCACCCTTATAAATCTCATTCAATGCAATAGCAGTGTCTCTTGTGAAAACCATAATGATGGTTCACAATGAGATTTTGGAGGATGATAGAGGGCTTAAAGTGGATACAGCTAAGTTAAACATCCCATAGGGAAACCACCCTGCTATGTGAACAGACATGATTTGTACCTCTTGTTTATCCTATCAGGAAATTATACACGATTGGTTTTGCAATTTGAGCTTCGGAGGAATGTCCTGTATTTTATTTTGGAAACCTACGTTCCTTCCACTTTCCTGGTGGTGTTATCCTGGGTTTCATTTTGGATCTCTCTCGATTCAGTTCCTGCAAGAACCTGCATTGGTAAGCAGCTCCAATAGATTTCTAAGGACAGGCTTATTGGGAACTGATTTTTCCCCCCTTCTATCTTTATTTTCATTGATATTTACAGGGTAAGTTCTAAGTTGGTTTCTTGAGAGATTCTTTTACAGAAAGAGAGAGAGGGAGAGAGACACTACTTGAGGAATGGTGCATTTTAAAACTTATGTCTTGCAGTAACAGATGAGGAATAATTGTAATTAGATGGCCCGTTGTTAGTTATTCTGTGTACTGACCACTCCCTCCAAGGAAAAGACAGACAGTAAAACATTTAGAAACCACATCACTTGTAATCTGTATAAAATGGACAAATCAACCCTATTCCAGAAGGTTGTAGGTTTTTCATAAAATCAGATATGTTGCATTTCTGCACCCTGCCCTCCTGCTGTCAGTCCCTACATGGAGATACGGTGCTAGGAAATGGTGCCCACTGACCTGACGTAGAAACATGTCCTGCCCGTTTTCCCAGGAGTGACCACCGTGCTATCAATGACCACACTGATGATTGGGTCCCGCACTTCTCTTCCCAACACCAACTGCTTCATAAAGGCCATCGACGTGTACCTGGGGATCTGCTTTAGCTTTGTGTTTGGGGCCTTACTGGAATATGCAGTTGCTCACTACAGCTCCCTACAGCAGATGGCAGCCAAAGATAGGGTAAGAATTTTGAAAGCCCTCCATATGATCTATCACTTGTGCCATGTAAAGAAGGGTCTGCAGAGGTGGGCTGGACCTGGTTCTTCCTTCCCAATGGGGTTCACTTTGCTCCAGTGAGTCTCATCCTTGTTCATGTGGGCACATCTGAAATCATGGTGCTCCTTGAGAAAGACCATTCTTTTTACCAGATACAATGAGCTATTAATAGATTTAATTTTCCAGCAGGAAATAACTATGTTATCCATATGCAGCTTAAAATCACAACCGTGAAAACAAGCATCCATGAAAAGTCCAATATCAAAGCAAAGATGACCGGCTGCTTTTAATTTCAGATTAATATGTATTTGCTCTTTAATTCTTCTTTTGCATTCTTGTGTTCTTAAATTATGTCAGTAATTGTTTACTAAAAAATGTATTGTGGAAAAATTAGATTGTGACAAATTTCTTGGTTAGCATATTTTTCTGCTGAGAAAGATTGTCATTATTTGATTTAGCAGTGGAATGTTGTGGTCCAGCTATCTGAGTAACAATAATGGTTATTATTTATCAAGCATTTGCCTGTGCCAGACACAGTAAAAAGCCTTTTGCAAATATTATATCATTTAAAATGCTCATAATGATCCACTGAGGTTGTTATCTCTGGATTTTTATAGTTGTGGAGTATAAGGAACAAGAAAGGTAAGTGGCTTATCCCAGGGGATACAGATCGTAAGAGGTAGAACTGAGATCCCAACCTAAATCTGTTTCCAAAAGCCTGAAATTTACTTGTTATTCCCACTTGCAGTGGACAATGGGCCATGCTCTTAACTATCACTCTTTACATGGAACCCTAGTAGCCAAATTTGATAGCCATTTTCACACTAAAGCTCATGCTAACAAGCAAGAAAATAACAGAAATCCAATTCAGAAGTGATGCCCACCTTTAGTAAAGTGCTAGGACCATACAGGTCTAATAGTAAGAAACAAGGAATGAGAATAGCCCAAAGACTCAGTTGCTTTTTCCCTTGTGTTTGGCTATTATGAGGCAAAGTTATATACACGGTCATATTATTCAAGCACGAAAGGCAAATAATCATGAGTGCCAGTTACAGAAAAATGTGAATTTAATTTTTCATTTGCTCCCTCTAGGCTTCCTTAAGAGGAAGGAAGGAAGTTGAATTGCCCCTAAAAATCTAGATTTGCTAGATTGGCTAAAAGGAGGTTAGAGAATTTAGAGGAGGCTCCACTGAAGACACTAGAAAGCCCTTATTTTGCCCTGTGTATGATAATAGCTGCTCTAGAGAGTATTTGCTGTTTCCTAAACACCTACTAACATCTATGTCCACCACACAACCCAGAGCAATGGGTACCATTATTATTATGATGTTACTGTGTGAAACCTGCTTCTTAGAGATGACCCACATCTTGTAAGTGGCCTGGCCAAGGATCTAAATCACACCCTTTCTCACTTTACTACACACTAACATTCAGTGTCACCCCAGCCATGTTGGAGAATGACAGCTCCCTGTAACTGCAAATAGCAAGATTCTTTCTGTTTGCATGGCAAAGACCTAAAGACATAGCTAATTTTTATCATCTTTCATAATCAGTCACTCCCTTCTCCTTGGAACAGAATAAAATTTATCAAACACCTACTAGATGCTTCACATAATATAGACCATTTCATCTTCCCATCAGTCTCAGGGAGTAAGTATTAATATCATCACCCTTTGACAGGCAAGGAAATTGAGTCTTTTTTTTTGAGACAGAGTCTCACTTTGCCACTCTTAGTAGAGTGCCATGGCATCACAGCTCACAGCAACCTCAAATTCTTGGGCTCAAGCAATTCTCTTGCCTCAGCCTCCCAAGTAGCTGGGACTATAGGCACCCACCACAATGCCCGGCTATTTTTAGAGACAGGGTCTTGCTCTTGCTCAAGCTGGTTTCAAACTCCTGAGCTCAGGCAATCCACCCGCCTTGGCCTCCCAGGATTGGGATTAAAGTGACTAAAGTTTCACCATAGTGAGAAACAGAAAGGGATTTGAACTCAGGTCTGCTAGCTTCACAGCCCGTGCATTTGGCATCTAGTGCACCACTCTGCACATGGAGAGCGAGCCCTGGTTACACATTGTTACACATGCTGGTGACCTCTACCAACAGGATAACAGGACTCCAAGTCTGGCTTACCAGCCAATTTCTGAGGCACTCAATGCCACTCTCTATTAAACTTAATTGTTCAATCTGAGGCTTCTAAACTTTTTATTTGCTAATTATCTACTTATTTATCTTGCTGAGTCAAGTCTTTTAAGCTAACTGCATTGTCTATGAACTAGGCGACAGCAAAGGACGTGGAAGAAGTCAATATTACTAACATCATCAACAGCTCCATCTCCAGCTTCAAACGGAAGATCAGCTTTGCGAGCATTGAAATTTCCGGCAATAACGTGGACTATAGTGACTTGACAATGAAAACCAGTGACAAGTTCAAGTTTGTCTTCCGAGAAAAGATAGGCAGGATTGTTGATTATTTCACAATTCAAAACCCCAGTAATGTGGACCGATATTCCAAACTACTCTTTCCTTTGATTTTTATGCTGGCCAATGTATTTTACTGGGCATACTACATGTATTTTTGAGACAACATAGAATATTTGGCATGCCATAGGTCTTTAGCAGAACAAGATAATGTTGTTAGTGGTATTGTAGGCCAAGTGTGCACATTGACCCAATGCCAAGTGACCAAAATAACATCCGAACATTTCTCCTAACACCATGGACCCCTGACCAGTATTCTAAGTTGTATAGAAGTCCCAGCATTACAAGGTCTTATGATAGAAACATCAGTCCTTTCTTCTTCCATCTTTACCAAGGACATCCCTATAGAGTCCAAGATTACAAACATACTCAGGAATAGCTATTTGCTCAGTGTCTCCCTGGTCTGCATTTGCCTCATATTAAAAAAAGTAGGAAGGAGATCATTATGAGTATTGGATAACCTTCAAGTGTCAGGTGTTGTTTCTAAATTAATTATACACATTATTTACTAAATCTCTGAAATGTTTATAAAATATATTGTTACCTGCTTGAAGAGTAAAATTTTCTAGTTTTGTGGGTTTTTTTGTTTTTGTTTTTGTTTTTGAGACAGAGCCTCAAGCTATCCCCCTGGGTAGAATGCCATGGCATCACAGCTCATAGCAACCTCCAACTCCTGGGCTCAAGCGAGTCTCCTGCCTCTGCCTCCCAACTAGCTGGGACCACAGGCGCCCGCCACAACGCCTGGCCATTTTTTGGTTGCAGCCATCATTGTTGTTTGGCGGGCCCGGGCTGGGGATTCGAACCCGCCACCTTAGGTGTACGTGGCTGGCGCCTTAGCCGATTGAGCCACAGCACTGAGCCAGAACATAGGAACTTAAACCCTGGTCTCTCTGGTTTCAGTAACAAGCTCTAGGCTGAGTGCAATGGTTCACGCTGGTAATCCTAGCACTTGGGAGGCCAAGGCAGGTAGATTGCCTGAGCTCATGGGTTCAAGATCAGCCTTCATGGGTTCAAGATCAGCCTGAGCCAGATGGAGACCTCATCTCTAAAAATAGCTGGGGGCTCTGCACCTATAGCACAGTGGTTACAGTGCCAGCCATATACACTGAGGCTGGCAGGTTCAAATCCAGCCCAGCCCAGCCCAGCTAAACAACAATGACAACTGCAATAAAAAATAGCCGTGCGTTGTGGTGAGCGCCTGTAGTCCCAGCTACTTGGGAGCCTGAGGCAAGAGGATCGCTTGAGCCCAAGAGTTTGAGATTGCTCTGAGCTGTGACGTCACAGCACTCTACTAAGGGCCACATAGTGAGAAGTGAGACTGTCTCAAAAAACAAAAAACCAAACAAACTAAACATGCTGTAGTGATGTCAGCATCTCCAATTTTTTCTGTACTCTGGGCACAGTTTGGAGTTGTTACCCTTTAAACTGAGATGTCTAACTGGACAGATGGTATAGGCTTTTAGGTAAGGGAGCCTTTGAGTAAGTGAGGGGCTCTTGGTTTTTCCTCCACTCTGGGCCTAAGGCATATTCCTTCTACCTGGCATATTGTTCATAGCTGCTTGCTAAGTGCTGTAGACTGCCGAGGTATATCACTCTGTCTCCTGGGTTCATGTAATCCTCCGGCCTCCTGAGTAACTGGGACTGAGTACCCACCATAATGCCTGGCTAATTTTCTATTTTTAGTAGAGCTGGGATCTCACTCTTGCCCAGGTTGGTCTTGAACTCCTGAGCTCAAGGGATCCTGCTACCTCTGCCTCCCAGAATGCTAGGCTGCCATACTAGCTTTATTATTATTATTATTATTATTATCTTCTTTTGAGACAGAGTCTCACTATGTCACCCTTAGTACAGTGCCGTACTGTGATAGCTCACAGCAACCTCAGACTCTCAGGCTTAAGTAATTCTCTTGCCTCAGCTTCCCAAGTGGCTGGGACTATAGGTGCCTGCCACAACGCCCAGCTATTTTTCGAGATGGGATCTCGCTCTTGCTCAAGCTGAGTTTTTCTTTGTTTTTTTTTTAGAGATTGGGTCTTGCTCTTGCTCAGGCTGGTCTCAAACTTATGAGCTCAAGCAATCCAGCAATCCACTCACCTTATCCTCCCAGAGTGTTAGGATTATAGGTGCCATGCCTGGCTTAATATTAAGTCCACCTGCCTTAGCCTCCCAGAAGCTAGGATTATAGGCATGAGCCACTTTTGTTTTTTTTTGATATTAGGGTCTCATTGTATTGCTCAGGCTGGTCTTGAACTCCTAGGATGGAGAAATCATCTAGCCTTAGCCTCCCAAGTAGGTGAGATTATTGGCATATGCCTAAGATTTTTAAGTTGTAGCTAATCATACACTGATAAGTAATGTTATGACAAACAAATTAATGTATACGTTTTGTTTTTCTTTAGGTCTATTGTAATTATTTTTATTTATTTATTTTTTCGAGACAGAGCCTTAAGCTGTTGCCATGGGTAGAGTGCTATGATATCACAGCTCATAGCAACCTCCAGCTCTTGGGCTTAGGCGATTCTTTTGCCTCAGCCTCCCAAGTAACTGGGACTACAGGTGCCTTCCACAACGCCCGGCTGTTTGTTTTTGTTGTTGTTATTGCAGTTTGACCGGGACTGGGTTCAAACCCGCCACCCTCAGTATATGGGGCCGGCACCCTACTCACTGAGCCACAGGTGCCACCCCTAATTTTTTAATTCTTTGTAGAGATAGGGTTTCGCTACGTTGCCAGGGCTGGTTTTGAACTCTATATTCTGTTTCTGTTTCTTTTATTTTTTTTCTTTTCTTTTTTTTTTTTGAGACAGAGCCTCAAGCTGTCCCCCTGGGTAGAGTACCATGACATCACAGCTCACAGCAACCTCCAACTCCTGGGCTCAAGCGAGTTTCCTGCCTCAGCCTCCCAAGTAGCTGGGACCACAGGTGCCCGCCACAACGCCCGGCCATTTTTTTGGTTGCAGCCATCATTGTTGTTTGGTGGGCCCAGGCTGGATTCAAACCTGCCACCTTAGGTGTATGTGGCTGGTGCCTTAGCCACTTGAGCCACAGGTGCCAAGCCTCTGTTTCTGTTTCTTTTTTTTTTTTTTTTTTTTTTGAGACGGAGCCTCAAGCTATCCCCCTGGGTAGAGTGCCATGGCATCACACCTCGTAGCAACCTCCAACTCCTGGGCTCAAGCGAGTCTCCTGCCTCTGTCTCCCAAGTAGCTGGGACCACAGGCGCCCGCCACAACGCCCGGCCATTTTTTGGTTGCAGCCATCATTGTTGTTTGGCGGGCCCGGGCTGGGGATGCGAACCCGCCACCTTAGGTGTATGTGGCTGGCGCCTTAGCCGATCGAGCCATAGGCACCAAGCCACTGTTTCTGTTTCTAATAAAAAAAAATTAGAACATGGCTTGGTGCCTGTGGCTCAAGTGGCTAGGGTGCCAGCCACATACACCTAAGCTGGTGGGTTTGAATCCAGCCCAG
>CAUYQV010039582.1:0-54285 GCA_963574575.1 Galagoides demidoff | reverse complement strand
GTCCCCCCAGGTAGAGTGCCATGGCATCACAGCTCACAGCAACCTCCAACTCCTGGTCTCAAGCAAGTCTCCTACCTCAGCCTCCCAAGTAGCTGGGACCACAGGCGCCTGCCACAATGCCTGGCTATTTTTTTTTTTTTTGGTTGCAGCCGTCATTGTTGTTTGGTGGGCCCGGGCTGGATTTGAACCCACCACCTTAGGTGTATGTGGCTGGTGCCTTTCCCACTTGAGCCACAGGCGCTGAGCCGGATAGAATATTATTAACTGCAGCCTTCATGCTGCACTGTAGATCTCTAGACTGATTTATCATACATGACCACAATTTTGTACTCTTCCAACCACTGATCCCCATAACCTTCCCTTCCTCCCATATTATACATGCTGCTTCTATGTATTTGATGGTTTTCCATTTATTCTACGTATATGAGGGATAATATATTTTTCTTTCTGTATTTCGTTTATCCAGTTTCATCCATGTTTTAACAAATGGAAGGATCTCCTTTTCTAAGGCTGAATAATATTCCATTGTACATGTAGACTGTAAGTTCTTTATCCATTCATCTGTTGATGGACACTTAAGTGATATCCATATCTTGGCTATTAATAAGGATGGTGCAAAGAACATGGGAGTGTAGATAGACCTAGTAGGCACTGATTTCATTTCTTTTCTTTTGTATTTATTCAGAAGAGGTATTTCTGGGTCACATGGTAGTTCTATTTTTATTTTTATTTATTTTTTTTTTGAGACAGAGCCTCAAGCTATCACCCTGGGTAGAGTGCTGTGGCATCACAGCTCACAGCGACCTCCAACTCCTGGGCTCAAGTGATTCTCCTGCCTCTGCCTCCCAAGTAGCTGGGACTACAGGCACTTGCCACAATGCCCAGCTGTTTTTTGGGACGCAGCCATCATTGTTGTTTGGCGGGCAGGGGCTGTATTCGAACCCGCCAGCTCAGGTGTATGTGGCTGGCGCCTTAGCCACTTGAGCCATAGGCACTGAGCCAGTAGTTCTATTTTTAAATTTTTAAGAACCTCCATGATAGAGCCACACTAATTTATATTCCCCCTAGCAATGGACAAGGGGTCCCCTTTCTGTATAGCATTGTTAATACTTGTTATTTTTTTAATCTTTTTGATAATAAGCTATGATAACTGGTGTGGAGTGATATCTCATTGGGATATTGATTTCCATTTCCAAATGATTAGTGATGTTGAGCATGTTTTTATGTACCTGTTGGACATTTGTCTTCTTCAGAGAAATGTTTATTCAGGTTATTTGCCCATTTTTAAAAAAGACTATTTGGTCTTTTTTGCTATTAAGTTGTGAGAGCTCCTTATATATTTTAGATACTAACCCCTTGAAACATGTAAGGTTTGCGTACATTGTTTCCCTGTCCACGTAAGCTAGCATGGGATACTAGGAAACAGGGTTAAGGCCAGACGAAAGAGCTTGCAGAGTGGGTACAAGAGTTAAAGTTTATAGAAGGGGGTTTGATGATAACAGACAAGAGCCATTTTCAACTGGCTCATCAGCTATCTAGGTCACCTTACAAGAACTTTGGCTTGGGTGGCGCCTACGGCTCAGTGGGCAAGGCACTGGCCCCATATACTGAGGGTGGTGGGTTCAAACTCGGCCCCAGCCAAATTGCAACAAAAAAATAGCCGGGCATTGTGGTGGTGCCTGTAGTCCCACCTACTAGGGAGGCTGAGGCAAGAGAATTGCCTGGGCCTAGGAGTCGGAGGTTACTGTGAGCTGTGTGATGCCATGGCACTCTACTGGGTGATAGAGTGAGACTCTGTCTCTAAAAAGAAACAAACCAACCAATGAACAAAGAAATCTTTGGCTAATGACAATATCATTTCTTTTGCATTGTGGTTTTAAAATTTCTCAGCTGTTGAAATCACCACAACAGCTCCAAAACAGCCATATATGAGAGGGAACCTAATTCTAGAAATTACTACCCAAATTCTTAGCAAAAAGCAACCACTTAGCCTTGAAGATTCCTCTCTTCAATTAGTGAAACTTTGAGAGACCAAACCCCCTTCCCTTTTTGTGCAGCTGCTCTTTTTGAGCACGCCTGCTCTCTCTCTCTCTCTCTCTCTTATCCTCTCCCTTTCACTGACAATGAAACTATTGCTTTGGCTTGTATGGTGTTCCCTGAAATCCTTTTCTCCCAGTGATCACCAAGAACCTGGAAAACATGAGCTTAAAGGATGATAATATCCACAGATGGCCTTTTCATCTGTGGAATGTTTCCTTTGCTGTGCAGAAATTTTTCAGTTTGAAATATTTCCACTGATTTTTACTTTTATTGCCTGTGATTTTGGTGTCCTATCTAAAAAGTCCTAGCAAAGCCAACCTCTAGCTTTTCACTTATGTTTTCTTTTAGAAGTTTTATCGTTTCAGGTCTTATTTTTATGTATTCAATTCAGTTTTGAGTTAATTTTTCTATATAGTACTAGGATCCAATTTCATGTTTTTGTGTGTGGATATATAGCTTTCTGAACACCATTTATTAAAGATACTATGTCTCATTGGGTAGGGTGCTGGTCCTATATACCGAGGGTGGCGGGTTTGAACCTAGCCCCAGCTAGCTAAAATAGCAATGGCAAATGCAACAAAAAGTAGCCAGGTATTGTGGCGGGTGACTGCAGTCCCAGCTATTTGGGAGGTTGAGGCAAGAGAATTGCTTTCACTGGTTCTGGACCTTCCAAATGCTGCGATGCATTTTCATTGTTACAAAGGGGTTGTGACCCACAGTTGAGAACTGCCAGAGCCCAAGAGTTGGAGGTTGCTAGGAGCTGTGATGCCATGGCACTCTACCGAGGGTGACAGAGGGAGAAAAAAAGATACTGTCCTTGTCCTTTCACCCCCCCCCCATGTGTTTTTGGTGATCTTGTTACAAATTAGCTGGCTGTATATGCTTGAGTTTATTTCTGTGCTCTTAATTCTGGAACCAGTTCTGTTCCATTGGTTTATATACCTGTTTCTATGCTAGAAGAAATGGAATAGCCAGTACCATGCTGCTTTGATTACTATAGCTTAGTAATATAATTTGAAGTCCAGAAGTGTAATGCCTCCAACTTTGTTTTTCTTTTTCAAGATTGCTTTGGGTATTCAGGGTCTTTTTTGGTTCTGTATGAATTCTAGGATTCTTTTTTTTCCTATTTCTGTAAAAAGTGATATACCTCAAGAACTTGAAAAAGAAGAATAAACTGAGTCCAGAGTTAGTAGAGGGAAGGAAACATAAAGATCTGAGCAGTAGTAAGTGAAACAGAGACTTGCAAAATAATTTTAAAAATCTAAAAAAAGAACTAAGAGTTGGTTTTTGAAGAGATAAAATTGAGAAAACTTTAGTTCAGCTAAGAATGAGAGAGAAAATACTGCAATAAATATCAGAAAAGAAGAGACATCACAGATGATATCATAGAAATACAAAAAATCATGAGACTTCTATAAACAACTGTATGTCAACAAACTGGATAACCTAGAAGACAAAAAAAAATTTCTAGACACATAAAACTTACCAAAACTAAATTATGATGAAACAGAAAATCTGAATAGACCCATAATGGGTAGTAACAGTGAATCCTTAATAATAATTCTTCCCATCAAAGAAAATTCCAGAAACTGACTAATGTCTTCCCTATTGAATTCTATTGAAAATTTAAAAAGGAATAGTTGGTTGATACATAATTATGCTAAAAATAAGAATTAAATTAAAAAAATTTTTAAAGAAACTAATACCAATCCTTCATGAACTCTTACCAATACTTCCTAGCTCATTTTATAAGACCAGCATTATCCAGATATTAAAACCAGATAAGGGTACTAAAAAATAAAAAGAAAATTATAGGCCTATATCCCTGATGAACATAGATGCAAAAATATTTAACAAAGTTAACTAATTTAATAGCACATAAAAAGCTTCATCACCGTGATCAAATCATAGATTTGAATCATTTACTATAGGATCAAATGAAATTCATTCCAGGGATGCAAGGATGGTTCATCCTACATAAATCAACACCACATAACAGAAAGAAGCACAAAACCATATGATTACCTCCATAGATGCAGAAAGAGCATTTGATGAAATTTAATATTCTTTTTTGATAAAACCTCTCAACGTATTAGATATGTAAGGAACAGACCTTCACATAGTAAAGTCTATGTACCACAAGCACACAGCTAAATCATACTTGAGGGTGAAAGGTTGAAAGCTTGTCCTCTTAGAGAAGCAATCAGTGGATATACACTCTGTTCACTTTCATTCAACACAGTATTGGAAGTTCTAGCCTGAGCAATCAGGTGAGAAAAAGAAAGAAAAACGTCCCAATCAGAAAGGAAGACATTAAATCCTGTGTGTAGATGACATGATCTTACATATAGAAAACCCTAAAGCCTCCACCAAAGACAGACTTTATAACTAAATTCAATGAAGTTGGAGGATATTAAATCCACATGCAAAAATCAGTAGTATTTGTCTACACCAATGGCTATCAGAAAAAAAAAATCAATCCTATTTAGAGTAGCATTTAAAAAACCCCCAAAACACATAGGTTCTATAGCCAGGCATTGTGGCAGGTGTTTGTGGTCCCAGCTACTCAGGAGGCTGAGGCAAGAGAATCACTGGAGCCCAATAGTTTGAGGTTGCTGTGAGCTATGATGCCACGGCATGCTACTGAGGGTGACAAACTGAGACTCTGTCTCAAAACAAAAGAACAAAAAACACATAGGAAGGAATTTACCTGAGGTGAAAGACATGTACACTAAAAACTTTATAACATTAATAAAAGAAATTGAAGACACAAGATGCCCTATGTACACTAGTTGGAAGAAGTAATATTATTAAAATATTCATTTTACCAAAGCTATCTACAGATTCAATGCAATCACTATCAAAATTACAATGGCATTTTTAATGAGAAATAGAAAAAACAATTCACTGCAGCATTTTTAAGGAAAAGTGATTGGATGTTGTATCATTGAAATAATTAGCATTCTTGTCAAAGCAAGTTATAGAATAAGATAATAGAAATAAACAGCACCACTGACAAATTACACATGCCAAGAAATTATAAGAAGACTTCAAAAGTAAAAATTGCTCATTGAAACATAATCTGAAAGTCTAAGAGGCATTTCAGCTTATAAACTGTGAGGTGCTATACCATATATTGTTATTTTTATATTTCTGTTAAATTCTTAATTAACAAAAAAATGAAGCAAATGGTGCTGTAACCTGTGTTTTTCTCTTCATCAAAATTTTCTTGGAGTTGCCTATTGACTTTTTATACAAATATAGAAGAACTTCCATAGCTGATCACCTCCCTAAACTGACCACCTTTTTATCTGGACCTAATTTTCCAGACTGAACACACACTATAGGTACGTGTACGGGCCTTGTGTTGACTACCTGCATATGCTGACCAGTTTGTTATGGTCCCTTGGGTGGTCAACTGCTAACTGACAGGACATCAGAAAGAGAAAACAAACAAACAAAATCACCTTCTCAGTGAAATCTGACTTTTCCCACAGCACTTATCTTCTTATGTACCAGATACTATACTTATGTTTGATACATACTGTGATTAGTCTCTCTCCCATCCCAGAATGTAAGCCCAATAAAGATTTTAATCTATTTTATTCTCAAAAGTCTTCCAAATTTCTACAACAGTGCTAAGCATACAATAGGGACTCCCTAAATATTTATTAAGTAAATGTTTAAATGATTCTTTGTTATGCAGAATAGGGAGAGCATGTTCCACTATACTTACATGACTTACGAAAAGACTTAGCTTTCCGATTTCGAAAATCAGTACTCAAAGTTATGCAGCTTAATTTTAAAAAATAGATTCATTTAAAACTGAACTTGAGGTGACTAACTGGAATATAAATCTTTATTCTTGTAGGGAACTCTCATATCTGCATAGTCTATGCATGTGATGAGTAGTGTATGAAAAAAGCCGAATGAGAGCTGTTATTTATATTACTATGTCTGTACCCATTATAGAACTTCTATTTTTATACTGAAGTGTATCAGCTCCATCACCCAGATTTTAAATACATTTCAATGGCCTGCTTACATGTCTTGGAAAAGCTGCATTTCCACACTTCTGAGTGGAAATAATCATTAGAAAGGTAGATTACAAAACCAGAGAAGGACAGTGAGAGCCAGTGATCAGGTGGCATCAAAGAAATCAGAGGATATTGATGGAGAGTTTTAGGCCCTTCTGATGTATGAAAAATATGTGGCCTAACTTCTGCAGAGAATGTGATGAGAGGTTAAAAAAATGAATTAAAAGGGTTACTGACGGGCACATAAGGCCCAGCTGACATTAAACACTGAAAGTCTGGAGTAAATCCAATTGGCAGAGTTACCTGAGTTTTTCCAATAATATTAAGCAGCTTAGAAGTATAGAAAATGAAAGGTTAGATTAACCCAGGAATAGGGAGTAGAGCAGGGTGAAATTCACATACAATGGAAGAGAGATGGAAATATTGTATACTCTTCACCCCATTGAAATGCCAAGTCAAAACTATAAATTCAAATGTTTTCCATCTCATAGCCATAGTAAGTTTCTCTTACTACTGACTTTAGTTCATGCTTGAGCTAAAACTAGTTAAAACATATTTTCTGGCTGGATAAAAATCTGACTCAAGCTAATGGTAGGACTGATAAATGATCTGTAATTTGGCACTAGTAAAAACCTGTGATGTGGAACTTTACATTTTTTTAAAACTGTTTCATTAATTTTTTTATTGTTCACATGCTGAATTGGTAAGATTTTGAACACATTATGTTAAATGTTATATAGATACATCAATTTAATTGTAACTCTTCTTTTTACTTTAAATTTAACCTCATAGCCCACATGGTGGTTCTATTGTACAACACGGCTGCAGAATATTCCAGAAGGAAAGATGAAGAAACATAAGTATATTTATTTAAGAAGAACTTTACATTTTTAATAAAGCTAGTTGGGAATAAGTATTCTACATAGCTGTTTTAGGCTCAGGATTCCCTAAGGAGTTTTTCTTGTTGTTGTTTGTTTGTTTTTTGTTTTTTCCTCTGCTCTTGTTCAGACAGCTTAATTTCTACTGCTCTACCTTCTACTTCGTGGATTCTTCATGTTCTCTCCATTCTGTTGTTGAGTACATAATTTTAGTTTTGTATTTCAGTTATTGGATTTTTCAGTCCTAAAATTTCTATTTGATTCTTCATTCTACTATTTCTTCATTGAGACTTTCTGTTTTTACATTTGTTTCAAGTGTGTTTGTAATTGCTTGTTAATGCAATTTTACAATAGATGTCTTAAAATCTTTGTGAGATAATTGTACCTCTGTCACCTTATGTGGGCATTAATAAATAGTCTTTCATTGTTTCAGCTTGAGATCTTCCTTTGTCTTGATATGAGTAATTTTTCACTGATTTCTTGACAATTTGGGTATTATATGAAGAGACTCTTAGTCCTATTTAAACCTTCAGTTTCAGCTGGCTGTCTGTGACAATACTCTGGAAGAGGAGTAGAGAGTCCCATTTTCTCACTGTAAGATAGAAGCCCACTTTCCTTATTGGGACTCCTTTGACACCTATGGGGCAGGGGTCCTTGTGTCTACTGGGAGAGGGTGAGAGTTCTGGCTCCCACTAAGCTTCCTGGCTGAGAGGGCAAGTTACCTTGTGGCTCCTCACCACTGCTACTTGCCTTTCACTGACATCACAGTAAGGAGGAAGGGAGAATGGCCCTATTAGCACACAGTGGTGATGAAATTTCTGATTGTCCATTCCATCTCCTTCGATACTACCCACAGGGAAGAGAAGGGACAACTCCTTACTCCCAAGTGGGGGTGGAGATGAAAGTCCTGACTTTCCTCTAGATCCCCTCTGATGCTTCCCCTGGAGGTAGGAGGAGGGACACCTTATTACTCTGAACTGGGAGTGGAAACCCAGATCTCCCACAGGGGGAGCTCAGTATTGCCCAGTGAAGAGTAGGATGTAGGGCTTCCAGGTAAGGGCGGAGGTCTAAGATTACCGCTTGTCCTTTGCTTGCATAGATGGATGTCCCAATGCAGCAGCATTTATCAGTTATGTTCAGCTGAGAGCAGTTAGGTCTAAAAGTGTCCTGTCTTACTGGGCTTCTCCTTTCCTGGTTCCTTGTCTACAGAGAGCCAGCTGTCCACCTGCATCTGTTGTTGTTTCTGGGTTGTTGGGCTTCTTTGGCTCCAAAGGTGAGACATACGGGTCTTGAGGTTTCTAGTCAGTCTCCCTTTCCTGCACTTTTCAGTCTTATATGAGTTTTTTATGTAAGGGTTTTTAGTTGCCCTTAGTAGAAGGCATAGAGAAATAGAAGCGTACTCTACCTTCTTTAAAAGTAGAGTTGTCTTCTACCAGCATCTTGATACATGTTAGTTCTGCCTTAGATTTTAAGTATGTCTTAAGACAATGTTAACTCTGTTGAACAAACCTGTAGCACAAGATATTCACACTCTATCTTTTTACCAGAGAATTTAGGTGATGCTAAACTCTCTATTCTCCAGTTACCATGAATGCTATGCAGTGAGGAGCCATATTAACGAGTATTACCAAAGAGTTCACCGTCTAGTCACCAGAAAAGTTTTATCCACAGTCAAGTCAGACCACAAAACCTGCATGAAAACGTCTTATACTAAAATGTGCCAATAGTGCTGGGCCCATGTTGAGCCACATTATGCAAAAGTATATAGATAGTATTAAAATCCTAATTTTTATTATTTTTAAGGATTAAGATTATAATTCATTACATCTCAGAGCATCCTTTTATGAAGACAATGGAAGAATTTCCCACAGCTCTGTACCACAAGAAGCTGAATAACCAATTTATTTTTATATTTTAAAAGTTATCGATAATTTCCTTCTTTGCCTGTCAGGGCATTCAAAGTCAAATCTGGTAATCCCTGTAGTAATTTATGGCATAGATTGTCATGCCCTTAATTTCATTTTATTTTTTAATTAAGATTTTACATTACCCAGATTTCCTCATGTATCTGGTTTTTATCCAGTAGGGTAGTATGAATTTGGCACCTGACCTCATTTATTTTGGAAACAAATGGGTGAATAAGTATATTAGAAAAAGATAGAGCATTTGTGGTTTGGAATTCCTCAATATGACAGACGTGAACCTCAGATTTATTCTTTACTCATCAGAGAAACTCACTGCATGCTGCCTTTTGATCTACATAGCTTCTCTTTCTCAAGAGGCTCTAAAAGAATACATCTGCTGTCATATAATTTGTGTTGTATTTATGAGAAAACTTTTTTAAAGGGGTAGATAAACACGAGTCCTACCTGGAGGACTGAAGCGCCACTATGGAGAAACTGAAGACCACTTTCAGCTGAGTCGATTCCGCCAGTGGCCAAAATGGGAAACCCAGGCAGAGCACGCGCAATGGAGGTCACGGCTCTCAAAGCAATGGGTCTGATTGCTGTCCCTGCAGAAAACAAGAATGACCAAGGGTTAGCACGGTGATGCCTTGAGGCTATTGCCTTCTATTATTATAATGTTCTGGACACCTTTGAAATTTCTTTACCTCTGCTTACAATGTGTACATGTATAATGTTGTTATATTTTAAAGTATTTTAATTTGTCAGTGACTGTTGATGTTTTAAGGACTTCGATGCTCTTATCGAATGCAGACATGTTGTGTAACTGGTTATAGTCAACTGAGAACTGCGTCATAAATAAGATCCATGCCTATCACAATGTGATACACAGTAATGTGTCAACAATAGCATAGAATATTCAAGCATCTGTTTTAAACACACAGGAAGAGCAGATTTTTGAAAAAGATAAATAATCGTATACAGTACATAAATAGACATGCAGTTATGCTATGTTTCCATAAAGTATAAAGCAGCTGGTATGAATATAGATACTACAAAAACAAGTGGGGTGCTGATGAACTTACAGATTCCATATTGCTTTATACATGTATTTCCCATAATTCAAAGAAATTTATGAAACCTATGCCAATTTTTCATATGTTAGAAAGTTTTTATCAAATTAAAGAGAATTTACTAGAAGCCAGTAGTTAGCATATATGTATTTAGTTTTTAAAATATTTTAATTAGCCAAATTTCACCATTGTGTTATTACCTAATAGTAGTGAAAACTATGTGGATGCTCAGAATAGTTTGGGCTACTATAAAAATGAATATTCTGTACCAACCCTAGCTAATCTGAAATGGCAAGTGTTAACATCCCAGATACAAATTAATGCTTTCTTAACCAAAGAATATAAGTTAATGTTCCTGGTGTTTACTCATAAGTTGAGGGTCCTTTAGCGTATTTCCTGAACCAAAAGTAGTTCTTTTCTAAAAATTTATTTTATTTTATTTATTTTAATTTTTTTTACTTATTTCAAATCATTTGGGGGGCACAGATTTTTATTTTTACTTTTAAAATTATTTTTATTAAATCATAGCTGTGTATATTAATGCAATCATGAGGTACACTGTGGTGTTTTCATACACAATTTGAAATATTTTTATCAAACTGATTAACATAACCTTCATGTCATTTATTTAGTTATTATATTAAGACATTTATATTCTACTTTTAGAAAGATTCACTTGTACCCTTGTAAGATAAACCATAGAGGTGATCCCCCCAATCACCCTCCCTCCACCCATCCATCCCCCTCCCCTCCCCTCCCCCTACCCCTTCCCCATATTCTTAAAGCTATAATTAGGTTATAGCTTTCCTTTTTTTAGAGACAGAGTCTAACTTCATTGCCCTTGGTAGAGTGCTGTGGAGTCACAGCTCACAGCAACCTCCAACTCCTGGGCTTAGGTGATTCTCCTGCCTCAGCCTCCCAAGTAGCTAGGACTACAGGCACCCATCACAATGCCCAGCTATTTTTTGTTGCAGTTTGGCCAGGGCTGGGTTTCAACCCACCACCCTCGATATATGGGGCCGGCGCCCTACTCACTGAGCAACAGGCACCGCCCATGTTGTAGCTTTCACATGAAAGCTATAAATTAGTTTCATAATAGGGCTGAGTACATTGAATACTTTTTCTTCCATTTTTGAGATACTTTGCTAAGAAGAACATTTTCCAGCTCTATTCATGTAAACATGAAGGTGGTAAAGTCTTCATCTTTCTTTAGGGCTGCATAGTATTCCATGGTGTACATATGCCACAATTTAGATTACATTGTTCTCACTTCCAGGATAAAGATCTAGTTGTAAAAGAGCCCCTCACCCAGGGGGCTTGTTATTCCCCCTCACCATGTGCACAATAGGTGAGATCCTACCACACTCCCTCCCTCCTTCTGCCTGTTGTCCTCACCCCTCTCCTTCCTCCTCCCCTTCCCTGCCCCCCGCATTCTAAACTATATTCATGTTTTAATGTTCATATAAGCATGTAATTGTTTATATATTGGTTTTGTATTAGTATTGAGTACACCAGAAAACACGTTCTTCATAGCAAAGTATTGCAAGAATAGAAAAATAAGAAATGACATAGTTCTATTTACAATAAGAATTTGACATAGTTTTAAGCCAGGGCTTCACAGACGACACAAACAAGCAACTGTTTGTGGGGAGGACTTTCTCTGCGCCTCCCTCACCATAAGCATAGTTACTCTCACTATCAAGCTGTATTTATGAGTGTTCACTTAAGGAAGTACACAGAGCTTTCCTTAAAATCAGAGTCTTTTAATCTGAAAAGGCTAGGTGCTGTCTGATTCCAATAAGACACTCTGGAAAAGGCAGAATGAAGGAGACTGTAAAAATGTCAGTGGTTGCCAGGAAAGAGAGCGAGGCATAAATAGAACAAAGAGGATTTTTAGGACAGTGAAAATACTATGTCTGATACTATACTGGTGGATACACGTTGTTCTAGATTTGTTCAAACTCATAGACTGTGTAATGCAGCGAATCCTGACGTACACTGTGAACTCTGGGTGATTAGGATGCATGTGTCAATGCAGATCCATTGGTTGTAAACAATGCACCACTCTGGTGGGGTTCTATGGTACCCAAGGCTGTGTATGTGGGCGGGTAGTGGTTCTATGGAATATCTCTGTAGTTTCCTCTTAATTTTGCTGTGGAATTAAAACTGCTCTAAAAAATAAAGCTTTCTTTTAATCTTGTTATCCATTTCTGACAAAACGGAACCTACATAACTGAAGCTGTTATATTCAAAATAAAAATGTTTGTGGAAATGTCTACCTCTTACTCCCGCAGATGAAAAAGCGTCCTAGATATTAGTATTTCTTACTTAAGAATATTCAGTGACAACACTTCCAAATTCAACAACAGGCATTTAGAACCCAAAGTTATTAAGTTAGGTCTAATTAGAAACTGGATGTCAAGATTCCATTTCTACATTATAATATTTACCAATAATTTCTTCTCAGTCTTTCTTTTAACCATAAGTAAGACTAAGATAGTGGAGGAGAGAATTAATCGTAGAATACACATCCACATTTATATAGACACATCTAATCTATATTAAAAATAGATCTATAAAATAAAAGTTAAAGGAAACTATTTTTAAGGAAATCTGTAACTTAAGCCTTAAGACAGACACAAAAATATCTCTGCCTAATATAACTGACATACCCAACTGATAGACTAGGCTAATAGCTTCTTTACAGACATGTCATGTTGAAGTAATAATGAAATATTGGGATTTCTTTTTTCCCCCTTATTTAGTTGGCCCAAGAGAGTAACGGAAATTTGAGCTAAGCAGATAAATAATTTATTTCTAACTACACTGTTAGAAGACTATCATTAACACGAAGGGTAAAATTTCAAAGTGGTATACAGGGATTTGGCCACATATTCCAATTGATATTAATGGACATCAAATGGCAAAACTCCCAGCACACAGCTTTGAAAATTTAACCAGTTACACTTAAAGGGCAACATTATTACACAGGTGTTAAAAAACATCTGCAAATCCTCCCTGGCATTTGAGGATGTTCAATTAGGTCAATAAGACATTTTCTACTTTATGTTTTTCTTCCTTTTCTAATCTACCTAATGAACAGGAAAACCTTTCAAACTAATGAAGATTTTTTTTTAAAAATTAAGAGTAATTATGTTCCCTGAGGAAATGAGATCCAAAAATGAAGAGATGGACCCTCCTTGTTGCTGGGAAGTAATAAGTTTGGTTTTTATTTCCATCCTAAACTCCATTTGATATTTTCATAACTCAACTGATTTAAAAGGAAATATAATCTATCCATTCCCTGCATTTTTATGGGGAACAGGTTTTAAAAAATGACTTTCACATCCACCAAGAGAGATTTCTGGAAGGAAACTGAAGGTATATAAAAGAATTGTTATATAGAAATGTCTTTTTAGTTTTAAAATGACAGAAATGAAAAAATAATAGACTCAAGATAAAAATGAATCTTTTGGTATAAAGAAAATGCATATATCAATGCTAGACGGAGTTGTACATCTGCCAATTAAAATGCGTAAAGACTTCCACAATTGCAGTTATTGAGATGAAGATTGTTTTTTTAATTTTGTCACTATTTCAGTGATTAATGATTTTTAGATCAAAGGGAGGACCTAGTCAGTTTGACAAGCTCAAGGAATGTGAATGTGGACTCTACCCTTAAGGAAACAACAAGGTGTAAATCAAGAAATTGAAATCCTATAAGCTTAAATGAACTAATAGGTAGCATGCCATTTAAATTAAGCCTTCATCTACACGGGGTGGCCAGATGAACCTAATGGGAAATTCAGTTACTTCACGCTATTCTGTCTCAACTGTGCATTATCCTCCAATAAAAATCAAGCCATTCCAAGTCCCCGTATTTGGAAATAAGCTGCAGCTTCTAATGTGTAAACAGAAAATGAACTGGACCTTTAAGATGCAACATGGCTGCCAAGAATTCTGATTTGCACTCAAGTGGCTCTCCTGGAATGGCTGGTGTGCTAGGCCAAACTTTAACTTTTGGTCTCAAATCAGTCGAGGCCCTCCATGTAGTCTCAACTTAAAATGCAAATCATGTTGTTGAATTCGTAGATCTTTGGCACAGAACTTTGGGGCTGATTCATGTTTTAGAAAAATATTTTAGTAAGCCAGAGATTTTGAATTAAGTTAATCAATCTGATTTTCAGGAATTTTCTTTTTTATTTAAGGAAATAGTGCTATAATTTGTCACATATTTTAAATGCTGCCATCAGTTATAGTATCATATATTGATATGTATGAGTATGTATCAGGGTATTCTGACCTGATTGGGTTCCTTGCTCAGCCTTTATTTACCTATTCATTTGTCCATCGGTGCACCCACAAAATACTCATTAAGCACCTTTGGCAAAGTTTTTCCTGATTAATCAGGTTAGGTCCTAACCATTTACCAGGACTGATACCTAAAACACCAGCCCCTATCATGTGAGTAAATTATTTTAAGGCAAATAATTGAGTCCAATTATTCATTCCTTACCAGTGCTCCAATAGAAAAATTTCACATTTCTTTGAATATCATACTTTTTTTTAGACCTAGTCCTGAATCCAGAAAACATCATCCATTTTATGAATACTACTAATGTAAATTCCAGAAAGCAGGTGATTTGAGAATGAACTAGTTATAACACCAGTCAGACAAGGGAGCCAATTGTTAAGGTTTGAATCCTCCTCTCACTCACAAGTTGTATAACTTGGTGAACATTTCTTTTTTTTTTTTTTTTGGAGACAGAGCCTCAAGCTATCCCCCTGGGTAGAGTGCCATGGCATCACAGCTCATAGCAACCTCCAACTCCTGGGCTCAAGCGATTCTCCTGTCTCAGCCTCCCAAGTAGCTGGGACCACAGGCGCCCACCACAACGCCCGGCCATTTATTGGTTGCAGTCATCATTGTTGTTTGGCGGGCCGGGCTGGGGATTCGAACCCGCCACCTTAGGTGTATGTGGCTGGCGCCTTAGCCGCTTGAGCCACAGGCACCGAGCCATGAACATTTCTTAACATCATGGTTACCCAATTTTGTCATCTGTAACATAATGAGAATTATAATCACGTTACAGAATTATTTTGGGAAGTAAATGCTTTAACATAGGTAAAGGCACAGGAGTGTCCAACCCTTTTTTCTACCTCACGTTGAAAGAAGAGTTGTTTTGAGCCACACACAAACACGAAGGAAAGCTGATCAGTGACCAAAAAGGTTTGTGCACAACACCAGAGATAAGCAACACAGTCCTCAAATGGTCCCCGTGCGGTCCCTGGAAATTATGGAAGTCCTAACAGAAATTATGGAAGTGTTGCCATTATAATCTGTAATACCCGCAAGGACAACTGATTTCAGAGGGGTCACATCCTTACTTGGCCTTCTGCATTATCCTTTTGTGTTTGGTGCTGCAATAAAAGCAATTTTAAAATTGGAGACAAAAGCCTAACGCCTCTATGATAGAAGTTTCTGTCTCTGATCCCTAAGGGGAACCATCCGTGTCCCCTCCTTTTGCTCCCTTCCTAAGAGCTGTCATTTATCAGGGTCATAATGTTGATCAGATTACTTTGATTCCAAAGGAAAAACAATTTCACATGCAGACCTCACTATAAAAAAAAAAAAAAGTCTTTTTGAGAAACGAAAGGTCCAGGCACGGAGCAATGTGTCTGGATTTTAATGACCATGCGAGAACTCGAGTTTATTGGAGAAAAGGAGGCAGAGATTTCCTTTGCATGACTAAATCCTTGAAGAGAAAAGAAATTTTTAATGGGCAAGATAGTGCAGAACATATGCTAATTTTGGATAACTGGAATTTTGAATAATTGAGTTTAATTCTGTTTGTTTCTTTCCCTAATCATTTCACTCCTAGGACAGCTACTGTTACACAATTAATTGTTAGAACTAAGTCCACAATAAACTCCCTGATAATAGCTCTAGCTGGCAATAAAACAGAAATTGGGTTATAACACTTACCCGTGCTCACTGTGTATACAAAAAGAAAACGTAGTTTTAATTTGCTTCTATTAATTAAAATATAATGAATTAAGTGGGTAACCAATTCATTAGAAATTGAACTTTGACTGCCTAATTGTTAATAGTTTTAACACCATCTAGAAGAAGGAAAATATTAGCAAATCAAGAATTTTAAGGATTTAGAGTGCAGAGATGGATTTTTACAAAATACACAAAAATCAAGCACCAACAAATTTATGCTTTACTAAAACAAGCTTAAAATGGTAATGAAGTTAATATACTGATAAGTACAGGAAACACAGCCATTTAAAAATACATTTTTACACATGAATTAAGGTCTTCTGAGAACATTAGCATAATTGAAGCAGAAATTGAAACTATAAAAGGATCTAGGGATATACTTACAGGTAGACACATGAAATCTAAAGGGGAGAAATGGAACAAGTTAATTATTTGATGTAGTTATTTTAAATTTTTTGGAAAAGCTAAAAATGTCCTTTAGAAAATGGCTTAATTTTCATTGAGTTCTCTGTTTTTATTTCTGTCTTCATATTTTTATAGCAATGTTTATCTGCTACATGATGTATTTAATATGTTCACAGTTGATTCATATTCTATAACTCAGTACCTGGCTTGTGCCAGGCATTTGATATTAAAGCAAAAAATTGGCTCGGGGCCTGTGGCTAAGTGAGTAGGGTGCTGGCCACATACACCAAGGCTGGCTGGCAGGTTCAAGCTGGGCCCAGGCCTGCTAAACAACAATTGACAACTGCAACCAAAAAACAGCTGGGTGTTGTCGCGGGCACCTGTAGTCCCAACTACTTGGGAGGCTGAGGCAAGAGAACTGCGTAAGCCCAAGAGTTGGAGTTTGCTGTGAACTGTGATGACATAGCCCTCTACCCAGGGTGACAATCACCAATTGTGATTTAAGCAAGCTCCTTAACTTCTGAAAATATCAGTTTTCCCTGTCTATGAAACAGGGACATTAATATCTAGGGACTTGGGAAGCTACATGATAACAATTCATGGAAAGCAGTTGAAACAGAGCCTGCCTTAGAGTACATAGAAGCTAATGTCACTGCCAAAGCCAGAATTAATTGATCAGAAATATAAACATTTAGCTATGAGCGTATAGGGATAAAACCTTAATACTCGGGAGGTGTTAATCTCCTGGATATCACATTTGAGGATTCTTTTGTAATCCATATGTCATTTCATTCTTTAAAAAATTATAAATATGCTTAGCTTGGGCCTGTGACTCTCAATGTGTATGATTATATGAATAAATCTTTATTAAACTATAATTTGAAGTGTCCCAATGTATATGCCTTTTATCTAGAAATTCCGTTTTGAGGGATCTATTCTATTAGTACATATATAATTCTCTTGTGTACATATAGTACACAAATTACATATACAAAAATGTTCCTTGAAGTGTAGTTTTTAGTAGCAAAACAATGAAAACCTTTTCAATTGGCATACAAATAGCTCTGATATATAATATTAAGAGTTAATCACAGGAATCAGAACAATATGTTCAATACATAGTATGGTCTCATTGTTGGCAAAAAAGTGCATGATTACATTTGTATGTGTGTCTATAAATGTACAGAATGTTGGATTTTGAACTGTTTACGGTGATGTCTTGGGAGGGGCTGAGTCCAGCAGCAAAGGGGCTAAGGAGGAGCTTTCAAATTTTGATAGCTAAACTTCATATTGTTTGAGTCTTTTTGATAAGAAGGTATTTATGATTTACGACTGCAATAAAAAATGACTGTTAGTATAATGCTCCTAAAATTCACTTTGCAAGAACAGGCATCATCCGAATATGGGCAGTGAAATTTTTATACGTGGGGTGGGATGTACCATGATGTTTCGTCTGTACACTCAGAAGAAAACATTCAGTTTCCTGTGTAATTGTTTAAGGAAAAGACCAACAAAAGAGGACAGGGTGAATAGGATGACATCCCTTGCTCTCTCTCCAATGTCTCTCTCTCTATGTATGTAGGTGTAATGGTTTAAAGAAACAATAATAGCTACCTTTAAATACTGGAAAGATAACTATGAATAAAAAACATATTTGCTTATTCCAGAGAAAATTGGACCCAATGATTCAGCACACATTATTGGTTTTATTATTCTTATTTTTACAATGAATTTGCTGTAAATTCAGCAATGAAATCAGCTACAGTGGGACTTCTCTATCTAGACGGCTCCCTGACAGGTCAAATGCAACAGCAAGGCTTGTGTACTACTGGAAGTGTTCAATTAGCGGATCTCTTTGAATTGACAATTGGAGGATACCACGAACATTGTCACGGTAGTTTAAAGAGCAATTTTATACCTGCTAGAGTTTTCTAATAGATACCAGTGATGATGTTAGTTTAGAAAAGGAACAAGTATTAGTTAAAGTGAAATTTTAAGACTGAATATATTAAGTTACAAAGACTCCTCCTTGAGTGCTGATCGCCAGGTATTTTCCTAAGTGTTTGTGCACACATTGTCCTGATGACAGTATTATGTGATTAGGCATTTTTTTGTCTCTATTCTTATAGATGTGTAAACTGAGACTCACTGGGAATAAATAGTGCACCCTCAAAATCATCTTAGAAAGTGTCGGGCCAGTATTTAAATCCAGGTCTACCTGACTCCATACTTCTTCCTTATTTTACGTGCTTGAATATAAGCAGTTTCAGAAAGAAGAGTTTATCTTTATAACCAATAAAGATATACTGTCTGGGAATGATAAAACCAAGAAAATTGGCATATATCAATTAGCATCATATTAATTGTTGGACAGGGATTAAATTAGAGCTAGCGTAGTTAGTAGTTAATATAAACAGAGTGATGATATGGCCGAGTTTTCCCAGGAACGTCCCAGTTTAGTACACCTATATGGAACCATAAATACATTATATAATTATAAGCTGTATCCTTTGTCCCTCTTAAAGTATCCCAGAGAAGATGAAAAATGATAAAAACATAGTAACTATTACTAAAGGTAATTATATTACAGAAGCGAAGTGAAATTTGTTTTAGAGCAAAACTCACAATCTAGGAAGAATGTTGCAACTCACTGCAGTGTTCAGGACGTCTTTAAATTTGTTACTAGAGGGAGGATACACAGCGTGCCCTAGGCATTCGTCTATACTGTGTTCTTTCTGTTTTCAACCTGTAGGTGGCCACCATAAGCTGCACTTATTAAACAACTCATTAGTAGCATTTTCAATACTGTCATCTTCAGATAATTAGCAATTTATTTAAATAACCAATTTCTGTAGAAATAATTGCCATGAAATGCCCTGAACCTACTTTTTATAAACTATAATAAAAGTGTTAAGATAATCCCTGACATTTGCAAATGCCATTAGTTCACCTTTCTTTTTGATAGTGCTATGGCATTATGTTTAAACAATTACCCGATAACACAGCAGTTTAATGAAACAGTACAGTAAGCACATTCTTCAATATTGCCAGAGAGGACATTCAGATTTTGAAAGAAATCCAGTGTGCCGACATGTTTACACAGGGGAAAGACACAGCCAAAAGAAAACAGATTCTTGAAATAAGTACATTCTAGCTATTTCCAAGTGGGTTGAGTTTCCATGGGAGATGCTGCCACGTACGTGCTCTCTTTGGAAACGAGAAAGGAGCGTTCTCTACATTGATTCATTTAATTGACCGGTGCAAACTGAAGTCACATACACGTGTGAATAATATCCAGATAATATCTTCATTGTGTTATTTGCTCTATCATCTCCATAAAGGAAAAAAAAAAGTTGTGATGTTTTTTCCCTGTTAACCCTTTTTTATCATAAAAGCACTGAAACTTTACTAATCTGAAAATACGGGGATGCTTCATGAATTTGCGTGTCATCCTTGCACAGGGCCATGCAATCTTCTCTGTACTGTTCTAATTTTAGTACACATGTTGTCAAAGCGAGCACCTCAATTTTAATCTTGAACATTTCAGTCTGATTTTGCTTTAAAAGCGGTGTGTACTTTCAAAGTAGAGTTATCAAGGAAAACTGCAATTGGCTTTGAGAGCTCAGCTGGTATTCAGCATTTAAAATGGACCAGGAGTTCCGACTCTCAGTTCCTTTCTTGCCGTCCAGCTGCCTACTCCACTCAGTGTTTCTGGGTTACGCGTGGTAAAATTCTTTGAGACTGTCATAATTTTTAATCTACTGGCCTTCATATAATAAAACAAAATTGGAATTTAAAGCCAATGGTGCTGTCTTTTTATTTATTTATTTATTGCCGTTGGTAGAGTGCTGTGGTGTCATAGCTCACAGCAACCTTCCACACCTGGGCTTAAGTGATTCTCTTGCCTTAGCCTCCTGAGTAGCTGGGACTACAGGTGCCCGCCACAATGCCCACCTTTTTTTTTTTTTTTTTTTTTTGGCTACTTTTGCAGTTTGGCCAGCGCTGGGTTTGAACCCACCACCCTCAGTATATGGGGCCAGTGCCCGACCCACTGAGCCCCAGGTGATATCGTTTTTATAGCTAAATTAGAGTGATTTGAGAGCCTATTTTGTACCAGTTGCTCTACTGAATTATTTACACGTTATTGATAACTTCACCACATCATTACAAGGCACATACGCATTATCCACATTTTACAGATAAGGAAATTCAGGTTCAAATAGTTAAAAAATACATGCCTGTAAGAAAGACAGGGTTGTGTGGTTAAAAGACGCATTAAGAGAATGAAACAGTCTATGACGTCACCCTAACATTCATTGGCAAGTTTGAAAGCGAGGGCTTCTCTGTATTTCCAGATTACCATGTCTCAGTCTGTCCCCACTCAGAGGTTCAGGTGGTGCTGGTAGTCTAAAAATGTACAGGGTTTACCTAGATCTATAAATAGATGGACTATTCATCGAAAAGACATATTTCCTCAACCAAAGACGTATTCTGAACCATGACAGATTTAGAGGGCTTGGTGTATAAACTTTTCTCATGTAATTTTGCTTAAGGATATCCAGAGCAAATGCTATCAAACCACATGAAATTCTCATAATTCTATGTGTATTCAAAATGATGAATTGAATAGAAGAAATCAACAGGTTATAATGACAATGACCAGAAGCAGTGTTGTGTTTTACCCTGGGAGGATGCAGGACAACTAGAAAAAGGCATTTCCCCCCCCAGGGACATATAAAAAAAAAAAAAGTGTTCCCATACCCACCAGGATCACATTATTTCTTTCTTTGGAAACCCACATTTTTTTTCCCCTCCATGATATCCTGTGCTGCACTGTTAATGCTGTGGCTGGTTTCCTGGCCAGGTGTCTATGGTAGCACTGCCGTCCTGTAAAATCTCGCCTTTCATTCTCAGTAATGCATTCTCTTTCCACTTTTACAATGAATTACATGTGTTCATCTCTGTGCCCTGTGATAGGACCCTGTTCCTTGGAGTCTGCTGAAACACAGGCTGCACGGCAAGCAATGCCATTTTGTTGTCTTCGTTGGGCTGGACAACTCTCAAAGATGGAGTGGGGACAGGGACATCTCCACCTGGGCCCTTATCCGAACCCTCTGAGAACCAATGCTTGCTATAAAACTGACCAGGCACTTTGAAAAGGAGGGGCTCTCCTGATTAATTGCTCTCTCGATGAATTGACAAAATTTCTTCCTAAATTTCAATACGTTAAAAATGTGAAATAATTTCCAACTCAGCATCTTCCCTATTGCTAACGGCAGCAGAAGAGAGGACTCCTCTCAGTGAGCTTATAAGTCTGGGTAGATGAGATGAAGAATGGGGAGCGTGGATTCACATGCTTGATTTCGTGGGGCTAACAGCAGACGTTTCTGAAACTCAGAGCACAGGGAGAAGCACAAGGACGGTGGTGGTTCGGGGAGGCTTTGAGAAAGGTGCAGAATTTCAGCTGGGCCTTAAAATATGGGTAGGTTGGTCTGGGGCTGGAAAATAGGATATTTTAAACTCCAGTAGGGGCCAGGGACCAGGGAAGAAAAATTGTAGAGACGGTAATGAATGAATCATAGTTGTGAAACATGTTAACAGCAAAAGTAAAGCAGTCTCTCAGGGAGGCAAAGGGTCCACGAGGCTTGAGAGTGGGATGGGTGTTGCTCAGTAGACAGCACGGAGCTTGGTGCAGCCCATCTCCAACTGCCCCAGCCACCGTCAACAATGTCTATATGATATTTTATTTATAAAAATGCTTTTTAAACTACTGACCTGGAAAAAGAATCAGTAGGTTTGACTTTCTAAACAAAAGATAAAATGAGGGAAGTCCAAAGGTACTTACTATTAATAAAAATCATAACATTGTTATTTTAATAGCAATTAATGAATAATTCTACATAATAAATGTTGCCATTTATTAATGGAACTATTTCTCAGGAAAAACTAAAAAGAATTGATGATCCTGCTGTAGCCTTATCCATAGATCATAGTGATCTCTCTAGTGTTAGGAAACCTGTATTGTTAGGATTTGTATCAGACGGAAGAGATAAAAGTTGCAACTAGAATAGTAGGGTCCCCATTTTTCAGAATGTAGAGCGCTCCTGTCATGGAAGAGGCAAATGTTCCGTTCCATCCCGTCATTTCGCAACTACTGGCAGTAATTTTCATTCTCACAGATGCATTCATGCTCCTAACAGACATAAATACTGCAGGAATCTGCAGCACGTATAAAAGAGAGCACATGATCTGGTGAGTGGGAAAGGAAAGAGAATTCAAGACTACATTACATCAGATAAGATCTCCCAAAGTATTGCCTAAAGGAGCTCTCATCTAAGTCCAGACCGTGAGGATGCACAGCAGTCTGGCAACCTGTCCTACCGTGGAAGAGGATAGCTGGGTGCCTAAAGTGGGAGTCTAAGCTCAAGCTTGGACACACTAGTGTGGCCCCTGGAACCCCTGATCTCTTAGAGCTTTGGACTGTAAGCTGGGGATATTCCACAGCAAAATGGATGGTTAGAACCCAGTAGCTATTTGGATACCCATTGAGTGGGCAAGAACTTGTAATGTGTCTAATATAGAACTGGGCATAATCAAATAAAATAATCTATGGAAAGCAGGCAGCACAGTAGCAATCACACAGTAAGTGCTGAGTGACTAGTCTAGTACTATCGCCACAGATTCTAAAAACAGTAAAAGTATAAGAGAATAATAGGAAGAACTTCATGGAATAAATTCAACAACAGAAATTAAATGGACAGATCTGTGCAAAACAGACTAACCAAAATTGAGAAAGAAAAAGAAGAAAATAAAAATTAAAAACAGAACCAAAACTATTACAGAAATTGAACTCATAATAAAAGATACTTTCACAGGAAAACTCTATGCCTGGATGGCTTCATTGGTAAATTCTGTCAAATTTAAGGAAGAAATGATACAAATCTGACACATGCTTTTGCTGAAGACAGAGGAAAGAGGAACAAATTCCAGTTCATTCTATGAGGCTAGCATAATCCTGATATGAATAACTAACAAATACATTAAAAGAAAATAAAATTATAAGCCACTATCCAAAGTATCTTTCGTAAAATATAAGAAAATTGTATTCAGAAATGTGTGAAGGGAGAAAGCACCATGATTAAATGAGGTTTATCCCAAATACATGAAGCTGATTTAAAATTTGAAAATCAATTAGTATAATTTACCACATTCAGAGATAAAAGAGAAAAACTATGTGAGAATTTCAAAAGGGGGCAGAAAGTGCATTAGGAAAATTAAAAATTCATCCATGATGGCCGGGCTTAGTGGGTCATTCACATAATCCTAGTCCTCTGGGAGGCTGAGACTCAGGAGTTCAGGACTGGCCTGAGCAAGATCTGAGACCCCTCTCTCTATTGAAAACAGAAAAAATGCTTGAGCTCAAGAGTTTGAGGTTGCTGTGAGATATGATGCCACAGCACTCTATCCAGGGTGACAGTGAGACTCTGTCTCAAAAACAAACAAAAATATTCATTTGTGATAAAAATAAAAAAACTATCAGCAAAATAGGAATAGATGAACCCCAGCTCAGTCTGACAAGGCCATCTATAACCATCCCATAGGCTACCATCAGACTTTTTTTTTTGAGACGGAGCCTCAAGCTATCCCCCTGGGTAGAGTGCCATGGCATCACAGCTCATAGCAACCTCCAACTCCTGGGCTCAAAGTGAGTCTCCTGCCTCAGCCTCCCAAGTAGCTGGGACCACAGGCGCCCGCCACAACGCCCGGCCATTTTTTGGTTGCAGCCATCATTGTTGTTTGGTGGGCCGGGCTGGGGATTAGAACCCGCCATCTTAGGTGTACGTGGCTGGCGCCTTAGCCAATTGAGCCACAGGCGCCGAGCCTACCATCAGACTTAATAGTAAAACATTATCTGGCTGTATATACTTTTTATATTCCCTATATATTTTCTCATTTTCTATATACTAGCAAAAAGCAATAAAAATAAAAATTTAAAATAACATTTACCACAACACAAAAAAAATCAGCAAATAGAAAACTATTTATTAAAATTATGTAAGGTCCATACATAACAAAATAGTCCTGAGAAAAAACACACAGACTTAAGAAAATGAAGAGATATACTGTATTCATAGACTAGAAGACTCAATACTATCAGAATGTTAAAGTTCACCAAGTTGATATATAGATTCAATACAGCTCCAAGTAAAAATCCAGGGTGCTTTATTTGAAGAAACTGGCAAACTGATTCTGAAAATTCTATAAAAAAAAACCTAGACTAACCAAAACAATCGTGATAAAAAAGGCAAAGCTCAAGGACACTAGTTCACGTTATAATATGCTTTAAATCTATAATAATCAAGACAATGGTATTAGAATATATAAGAAATAAATAAAACAGAATGGAGTCCTAAAATAGCATGAAAAGGTAAGGTCAAGTGATTTATTTATTTATTTATTTTACAGTTTTTGGCCGGAGCTGGGTTTGAACCTGCCACCTCCAGCATATGGGATTGGCACCCCACTCCTTTGAGCCACATCAAGTCAGTTCAATGTGGGGAAAGAAAGGTATTAACAAACAGTGTTAGAATGACAGGATATTTGGAAGAAGAAAAAAAGAAGAGGCCAGGCATAGTGGCTCACACTTGTAATCTGGAGTTTGAGACCAGCCTGAGTGAGAGTGAGACGCGTCTCTACTAAAAACAGAAAAATTAGCTGGGTGTTGTGGCTGGCACCTGTAGTCTCAGATACTCAGGAAGCGGAGGTAAGAGGATCGCTTGAACCCAGAAGTTTAAGCTGACTGTGGGAATTCCAGGGTCTTTAAATAAATAAATAGAAGAAGATAACCATGACTCTACCTCATGTCATACAAAACATTTTCTTTAAAGATTCAAGATGGACTATATATTTAAAAGAAAAATGTGAAACCACCACGCTCCAAGAAAAAGCAAATCATAGAAGAATATTTCTGTAACTTTGGGTGAGACAAAGATATGTTGGAAAGGATGTTAAATGTACTAGTTTTTTAAAATGTTGACAAACTGGACTTTACCAAAAGTTGAATAAATAAATAAAACAATGAATAAAGAAGCGAAAGCCTAGAAAAAAATTACACACATGTGTTTCTAAAAGAACTCGTATGTAAAATATGCAACGATCTCCCATAAACCAACGATGAAAGAAGGCATCACTCAATTATCAAATGCAACATGGATTTCAAAAAAGAAGACATACAAATAGACAATAAATACCTAAAAAGGGGGCTGCACATCTGGGAAATACAAATTAAAACCACAGTAAGACACCATTCCCTATCCACTGGAGTGGCTAAAAATCACTAAGACTGAGAACACCAAATGTGGATGGCAATGGGGATCAAGTTTAACTGTTAGACATGGGGATGGAATGATAGAATGACTTTGGATAATTGTTTGGAAGTTTCTTTAAAAAATTAAACATACGTCTCTCTCATGATCCACCAATTTTATTTTTTAGAGATTCACTCAAGGGAGGTGAAAATCGAACTGTAGAAGAGTCTGCACAAAATGTTCCCAGCAGCCTGGATCATAATAGCTTAAAACAGGAACCCCAAATCCCCCATATCCCTCAATGGGAGACTGGATAAACAAATTGTGATCAATCAACCTAATGAAAGCTACCAGTAATGAAATTGCCTACTATATATATATCAAAATAGTTATAGACAAATATAAAAAAAAATCTCATGCTGAGAAAATGAGGCCAGACACCACCCCTCCAACCCCCCCAGAAAAAACACAGACATGGAGGTGGGGAAGGTAGAGAAAAAGAGAGAGAATGAATATTATTTAATTTCTATGAAGTTTCAGGACAGAGAAAAAGAATCTGTGATAAGAGTCTCAACTGGGGTTGAAGAAATTGACTGCCAAGAAACCCAAGAAAACTGTCGGGTGTTAAGGAAATGTTCTCCATCCAGTTTCGGACTGCAGTTAGTACAGATGTGAACCATTCGGAAAATTAAATTTAGCTGAGCACTTCATATATGTGCATTGCATTGCATAACAACTGTACTCGCTTGAAAAATAAAAATATATAAATGCATACATAAGTAAAATAAAAGTCCGTCTCAGCAGTGTGCAGATAATATGCTACGTGGTATTGGAATCCACTCTAAAAAATCTTTTGATGGTGAGAATATTTCAAATATTTCATTTTATTAAATATGAGAGCATCTTATTTTCAAATAGGAAGGGAGTGTGTGAACTTATCTAAAGGCCGTCATCTCCAGGACATCATGGAAAGATCATCATGTCTAGTACATCATGCAAAGTGAATCTATGCCAACGAGGTGACCCCCAAAGGGCAATTTTAATGATGTTCCTTGCCGCATTCATGTTTATAATCTCCATGAAATTTTCTTGTGAGTGATGCTTTTAAAGAAGCCACGTACATCACGTAAGCAAGTACACAAACACAACCCCCTGCCCCCCATACTGTCAGTGATAAATCACTGCTTGGTAAGGATAAGGGCAAAAGAGGTACAGAAATGATGCAAATATAAACATAGGTATTAAGGTTCAACTAATGCATCAGAAGCACAACTCCTGAATTAGCCACGCATGCTAAAAATCACTCTATTTAGAAAGGCACAGCTTTAGCGAGCCATAAAAGTACTTTGGCGCTTTGCAGACGATTGTGCTCAGTAAGACCCCAGAGCCTAATTTCAAAAAATGTCATCGACTGATAACAAATATTGTTAACATCTAATGAGAATCTCTGCTTTTGCACTTTATGCCCAAATTGGTATTTGAGTATATCTTTACCTCTCCAAAACAAGAGAGGAGACACTCAAGGGTGTTATTCCTCTTAAAACCGTGTAATCATAAATTTTTCTTCCCAGATGAATCCTTAAAGAATGTTTTTGGCTTATAGCTCTGTTAAGTCTATGATGGGTTAGTAATGAAATATCCTTTCTCTATTTGCTACTTTTCCAATTTTTTAATGTTCTTCTGATGAAATTTCAGACTCTTGTCAAATCAAGGTCATTACTTTGTTGATTGGCATGGATGTTCAGGCAAATTGGCAAGAGTGCCGCCCTGGATGACTCAACGCGGTGCCAAATGGCAGTTAGCTCACTTCTGCTTGCATGAAAAGAAAATAGCCTATTAGCAGGACCAACTTGGTGGAGGAATAGCCAGTGCTAGTGCAATCATCTATGCAAAATGGGATGCATATGTTTTTTTCTCATTCATAGATGCTTTCTTGTTTTTTTTTCCCCCCCAACAATTTGTATTGTAGCCGTTAAGTGTTTCATCAACCAAATGCTTAAATTGTATACAATGATTCCAAGCAGCACAGCACCGTTCAGATTTGAGTTTGGGGATCACAGATGTGCTAAATCCAGTCAGAGAGACATGGCTGGCACACGGTTTCCATGCCTCAACGGGAGAGACTTTTTTTAGTAACCTTTGCCAAGACTGTTAAGTATTGTTTTTCTTTATTAGAGCTTAGCAGCTCTTTGCAAATGTTTAAAAGTCAACAGAAATCATATTGGATTACAACAATGTTTCCAATTTTTGCAAGTGTATCTGCAACCCAGTGTAAATAGGGCCAACAGTCCCAAGGTGTATCTTTTTTGGAATGCTAATGTTTATTTACTCTGGGCAATAAGAATGAGGGTGTGAGAGATGGCATGCACACAGCCAGTAACTGGTAGGAAAAAGATCTCCGGTTTGCATTCTCCAGGATCATTTATTTATAAACTCCACGATACGAATCATAAGACTCAGAATTCTTATTTACTAACTGCAGAATTATTACAAGGCAGCTCTTAAAAGCTGAAATTTGAAAATGGAAAAGCATTTAAAAGTTTCAGAAAAAAATTATATATTTCCTGTACCCAGCACCAACAGAACTAGAGAAATTATATTATGATGTTCAAAAGGGGCTAGCACTCTAAAGACTGTAGGCAAACAAAATACTAACAAGTTTAATTATTCACAATGGCACATTTATGGAGAGTGTAATGTTGCAATCAATGATTACAAGCCCACACAAACCGCATTGTAATAATTCTACAAGGCGTGTTCAGAAGTGAAATAATTCAGAATTTAAAATCAATAGCATTTATAGACATTGGAAAATGTCAAATGGAAAATGAATGCCAGTGTTTCTAATTCTTTCTGTAGCATTTTTCCTTCGCAGCTTTTAATTATTCTTGAAAAGATTTTCTAGCATGTGAAAGCAAAAGCAAACATTTTTCCCTTTCACGTCTCAATTAACTCTTTCAACAGGGAGAGATGTGTCAGGGAGTGGTTTATAGGTAGGGGAATGACAAGTCTTCGGGAGAAGGACTGTTTTTCTAAGTTTCCCCTTTTAATTTCCCTTCCCGGGGGCTCCTTTCCCGTATGTCCTCCTCAACATCCATCTCACGATGGTTTGCTCCATTCACGTCTCATCACTCTTTATGAGCCTTTAAAATACAAGCTTTGGCACAAATACAAGGGGTCCATAAAGTTTGTGTTCAATTTAACACAGTGTGCCACTTTCAACTGCACACGAACTTTATGGACACTCTGTACTTCCTACCATAAGGTATTACTGCAGTAAATGCTTACATTAAAATAACGTGTTATAATTAGAAGTAGGAGAAACTGGTTGAGAAGCACAGAGCAACTCTCTGTACTCTCGTTTCATTTTTCTGTAAATCTAAAATTATTCCAAAAGAAAAAGTTTATTTGAAAAAAGTATCCCTTAAATAACACTTAGATTCTTCCTGCTATTATAAAATTATCAGCAGGGCTATAGTTTGTGGCGTAAAGGCATCAACGTGTGACTACTGGAAATACTTTTTAAAAATGTAACATTTATAGCTTTGTTATGAATTGCCACCTCCCGCTAAGAAATAATAACAATAATAATAGTTATCCTTTGTTGAATGAAGTTATATGCACAAACCACTCAAGGTTTTGACTTGGCTATTTCATTTAAATCATATAAAGACCCTGGGAGCGTTACTTTTTATGCTAAAAATGGTTAACTATCTTGCCTTGTAATGGCAACTGGAATATCTCAGATTCAACCCAAAGCTGTTGACTCCCAAACCAGCGCACTTGTTAATGATGGCCCCTTTCAAAAACTTAATATTTGTATGTACTCACATTGTACTCTTGTATACTTGTTATATATACGCCCCCTCCCACATATTTCTATAAATGCTCAAAAATAACCCTGGCAACAAGTTGCTATTCATTGTAAAAAACAAAAAGAAAAATCCTGACATTTTTAAAGTAAAAGCTGCTCTAGTTATGAAAGCATTTAACTGTCAACCCTAGTCTTTGCTGACACTATTTTGGGTTTCTGAAAATAAATGTATTTAACCATTTGTCCATTAATGGAGTGATGTCCAATCACCTTATGTACCGCCAAATTACCTCTCAACAGAAAACGAAAGAGAAGAAAATTTAATTTCAGGTTACTCCAGAAACTATGGCAACCACGCTGTTTGGCAGCCAAAGGGTGTAAAATCCAGATTAGATAGATGGATGTATTTACATATTCACTTTTACATTAAACAGAGTGGATGACACATCCCTGTATAAAACCTATTATTTAAACACTTCAAGTGAAAAGTGTTAAAATAAATGGCTCATGACTTATGAAGTGTTAAAATAAACGTTTATTTCAACACTATACATGTCATAAGCCATTTATTTCAACACTTTCGACTTCAGAAGACTTACCCAGACGAGAAGAAAAGATCTCATTTGCTAAGAGTGTGCCAAGAGGCCAAGGCACCGAGCATAAAAATGGAGTTTTGATGCTGGAGCTTTGGTTCGTGCAGGCTCAGATCACAAGGGAGAAGAGGAGGTTTGCTGCTTCGCACCGGGTGAGAGCTCTGTGGACGAGGTAAACTGCTCATCAGCGCCACGGGCACTGCCTTCCTTAGGCATCCAATTCATCTGAACTGATTCGGGGTCCTCAAACTTTTTAAACAGGGGGCCAGTTCACTGTCCCTCAGACCATTGGAGGGCCAGACTGCAGGCCCCGGGACGAGTCAGCTGCTAAGCAGGACGGGCAGCAGCGGGAAAAACACCCGGTGGCTGCATGTGGCCCGCGGGCCATAGTTTGAGGACGCCTGCTTTAGGGCATGTGTGAGTATCACGAATTATAAACAAAATGCCCCATTGGGGGGGTATTTATGTAAAGAAAACGTATGTTTTATTTCCTATCTCCACTTATTAGTCTGATATAACCAAAGTCTTGCGAGAACAGAGCTTCCAAGAATAAAGTTATTGTTTTGTAAGCAAACGAAGGGCATCAACTTATTACATGTGGCACTTCCTAGATGTCAAGCTCCATTTTAAGTGTTGTAAAAATATTAAGTAATTTAATCCTCACAAAAATCTCGAGAGGTAGATATTTGTATTTCTGCCATTTTTTTCTTTTTCCTCTCTTTATGTATTTTTCTCTTTATTTTTTTCTTTTTATTGTTTGGGATTCATTGAGAGTACAAAGAATTAGGTTACATGTTAGGTAAATTTATAATTGTGTCACGCCCTCAAGAGGTATGCCATACACCGTGACCCCCAACCCGCTTCCTCCTCCCCTCTCTCCCCTCCCTCATTCCCCTACCCCTACCTTGTATTAGGTTATTTACTATCTTCATATTAGAATTGAGTACAGGAATGGATTAACAAGCTGTGGTACAGGCATACCATGGAATAGTATTCAGACGTGAAAAAAAGATGGAAACTTTACATCTTTTGCCATTTTTTTTTCCAGAGAGGAAAGCCGGAGAGTCTGAGTAACCTGAACCAGGGGAAACTGACAGGCGGTGGCCCCAGGATTTTTTTTTTTTTTTTTTGTAGAGCCAGAGTCTCACTCTGTTGCCCTCAGTAGAGTGCTATGGCGTCACAGCTCACAGCAACCTCCAACTCCTGGACTTAGGCAATACTCTTGCCTCAGCCTCTCAAGTCCCTGGGACTACAGGCGCCCACCACATCGCCCTGCTATTTTTTTGTTGCAGTTTGGCTGGAGCCGGGTTCAAACCCACCACCCTTGGTATATGGGGTTCGCACTCTACTCACTGAGCCACAGGCTCCCAAACAGTCCATGCGAGATCTATGCCTCTCCTCCCTATGCAAGGCTGGGGGTGGTGGGGGTGGGGGGCACCTATCAGAAACAGAGTCACAGATTGTTCTTGTCTCACGCTCATGCTCTACAAGTTGTGGACACTTGAGAAGTTCAGTTCACCGTTTTACTTTCAGGTAGGGCCAGCCCAAATGGGTAAAAGTTTCTCTCCTTTGTAAAAGATTTCTAGATGAAAAGAATTAATAGAATTAATGCTGTTTACACAAGAAATTAATATTGACTGATGACAGGTGACTGTGAGTTCTTTCAACCTTCCCTATTTTAACATTTTATGTTCCTATTATGGTTGAAATGGGAATGCTGGTAATGACTCGGTGATTTCTTTCCACGATGCCTGTTTTGACTTCCTCATAAAAATGATGGTAAAATCTTTCCAATCTTAATCAAACATAATACTGGACATCATAAGCGGAAGCACTTTTTAATAGCTAAAAATGGTCAGCTTTTCACTCGCCCTCCTCTCCCCCCTCATCCTCTAAGTTATATTCTCCTGTCCTCTAACTTCTGAGGCATCACTCCTGCCCCAGATCTTCTACCTTTTCCTCTCCCCTCTCTCAGATGTCTTAGTACTAAGAACAAAAAACTATGGATTCCTTAATATCCCCTCAATCTTCATAATTTTATAATCCGAGCATAGTGGGAATATATGACGGAAAGCCATGCATTCTATTTGTAGATGCGTAATCTTGTCCACAAACCAGACTTTAAATGATCTATCTAAGCCCTTCCTCTGCCCTATCTAAGCCCTTCCTCTGCCCCGCTACTTCCCACTTCATGCCACACGATGATTGCTGACCAGGTCCTTTTGAAATCTCATGTCCAAAAATCGCTAAAAAAAATGAGGTGACTGAGGACACTGTGACAAGTAAAAAATATGCTTTTAACATACGCCAGTGCAGAAAAATCTTATACCAACCTATCCGAATATTTGGCATTTAGAAAGAGAAAATTGAAGTGTAGCAAAATTGTGCTACTCTTAAATAAAAAGTGGCATAATTTTTTTTTCAAATAATATGCTGGCTAATGTTAAAATATACACATACATATTTATAAAATCTTTATATTTATTTATTTGGAATATAAAATACTTCAAATAATATAACTTTGACATAACGAGGCCTATATTTTTATAAATGAGTCCTGAGAGTTAAGGATTAGTAGAGAACACGTTTTGACATTTACTACTAGAACTAAACTGTATATTTTAGTATACATATATATGTGTATTCCATGTACATACACAGGGTGTCCATAAAGTTCTTGTGCAATACACGTAGTCTGAGTGTATATCTTCCCAGCTTTTCTTCAAGAAAAGTTCTGTACCATCATTTGGAAAAAATTTAAATTCCAAATTAATTTTTATGCAAATCTGAAGTATAGATTTATAATATTCCAGGGTTTTCATTCATTAAATCAGCAGACTTTTATTGAATGCTGACTGTGAGGCAGTGATTGCATCTGGAGGCAGTGACATAACCACGAGTGAGACATCAGTCCTGTGTTTAAGAAATTTACAATCTAGCTAACGGAAGACGTGAATGACTTATGCAGAACATGCCAATGGCTCCCAGTAAAAGCTGGGAGAACGACCTCACAGCTCAGAGGAAAGTGTATTTGCTTTGTCTGGGTGGGTCACCTTGACTTGCAGATGAAACAGAAGTTACTTCTTAAAGCCTCAGAGGCATTTAGAAGGTAGAGAAAGGAAGGATTCAGGTCACAGGGAGAAGTGTGTGAGGAAAAGGATAGAGATGGGCAAGTGGGACATTAAGTGTGCAGTAGAGACTGGGGTAACGGAGGAAGCTGAGGGGAAAGGAGGGGACAAAGCGAGGTGAGGGACACGCATCACAGCCCCCACAGCTGCCTCTGCCTTCAGCTGCGGCTGTTATGGGCAGCTCCCTGTCTGTCAGCTGTTCCTGAGCCTGGAAAGCAGAGTCCCACCTGCCCTGCTAAGTCTTTGCACTGCAAGAGCCCACTAGGCCTGTGCACCACAGCCCCAAGGAAGGGCAGGGGAGTTAATGTTCCATGGACGACCCTCAGTCTGTCCTACGTTCTGCCCGTCAGAGGAACGAGGTTTCGTGGCCTCTGCACACGTCTCAGGAGTCCACAGCTGTCCTCTAACAAGGATATTCTCTTACATTGGCTTTTGCTGCTTCTTTGTCTCATGTTCTCTCCTCACTGGTGTCTATTCCCTGAGATCAACTCCTGAACAAACCACCTGCATCCAAGTCCTTCTGAAGGACTCAGCATGTGGGACCCTTTTGTAGACGTGAGAGGGTCCCTGAGCATTTTGAGCAGGGTAGTTACCAGATAAGATGGCATTTCAGGTATTTCAGAGCTGTAATCCCAGCACTCTGGGAGACTGAGGAGGACAGATTGCTTGAGTTCAGGAGTTCAAGACCAGCCTGAGCAAGAGTGGGATCCCATCTCTACCAAAAATGGAAAAAAAATTAGCCAGGGGTCATGGCGGGTCCCTATTGTCTCACCTACACAGGAGACTGAGGCAAGAGCCCAAGAGTTTGAGGTTGCTGTGAGCTACGATGATGCCATGGAACTCTACCTGGGGTGACAAAGTGAGACTCTGTCTCCAGAAAAAAAAAAAGGTGTTTCAAACTTTGTAAATGATGGTGCTTTTTAATAAGGACCAGAAGGAGATGAGAGTGAACATGGATAAATTAGCAGTAGAATTCATGCAAGAATTAAGTCTCCAAGTTCAAGGGCTTGGACTAAGTCAAGGCTATAGGAATAGAAGATGAGGTAAAAGGTTTAATTCTCACTCAGAGATGGTGTATTAATTAGGTATTGTAGGGGGAGAGGCTGAGGGGTGTCAAGAAGACTCAGAAGTTAATGTTATTCATGGTGACCACTTTTAAGATTTGCAGAGCATAATGAATTTTGTCAAAGAAGTACCTGAGATGATTATTATCTAAATAGACAATGGGTAAGCAACTTAAAAACACGGAATATAACTTATAATTTACACTGTGGTCTCCATTTCTCAGTGTCTCCAGGACTGTAAAGTTAAAATTAATTTACTATCTAATAGCTGTAAATGCATTATTTATAAATAGTATCCTAGAGATGGTGTTCATAGAGATTGTAACCACGCTGATTACTGGAAAGAGTTTGTCAAAATTTTGTCCAATGGCAGAACCATGTATGGCTTTTCGGGTCATAAAACATTGGTATAAATTCTGTTTTTCTCTCTTAATAGTAACCATGAGCTGGATTTTAATTACTTTAACGCTATCAACCCTATCTGATGAAGGCTGTTTTAAGAAATCAAATGAAATTTTGAAAATGCTTTGAAACAGTAAAAATGTTACAAAAGTATTAGTTACCATATCATTTTTAGCACAGCTTTGGGAATGGATGGATATACAGCAACACGGACTCTGATGTTTCAGATGGGGATCATTAATGATGATGATGATGGTCAAAGTTAAAATTGGTCACTCTTACTATATGCTAGCTAGATGCCGAAATACTTTTCTATTTATGATCCCTTAATCATGATGGCAGAAGTTGAAGTAACAGAAAGACTAGTGAACCAGAGGCCAAAGTATTCAGTGGGGGTGGGGTAGTGACTTAAGGTCAGCAGATGACATAGGTGGTGACATAAGAGGTAAAGGCAGTGGACAAGTTCAAGGTGACCAACTGGAGGCAAGAACTTCAAAGAATGGAGGCTGACGACTGTACACACATGACTGGAAGACCCAATGAAACAACAAAATTAACATCATTAATTTTTGCTCAGATTAAAATTCAACAAGAATTTTATAATTTCTGCCTTTTGAGTCCAATCCTTATTCCATATCCGTGAGGTAGGGCTAGCCAGCCTGAAGTTAGAAGATGATACAATGGCAGACAGGTATCTACACATCTCTCTGCATATATATAAAGTTCCCTCTCACCACCGTCATTTGTGATGGGTAAGACACTATAATCATCTTATAGCAGAAGGGTGTGTAACGCAATGAGAGGTCTTCACAGGAAAAAAAAATTATGCTTTCACCTTTTTACTTTCTTTAGCAGTGATTAGTTCCAGGAATACAAAGTATCATCACTTCTCAAAAAGCTCTGTAGGTTATAAGATTGCTCCTCTGAAGTTGGCAACATGTAATGAAAGTGCTTTATTCCTAAACATCAATCAGTTTCAAGAATGGCAGTTGTTTGTAGAATGGTAATAATAGAAATAGCTAATAAGTACTATAGCATTAAAACACTGAATGACAGATACGAAATCTTCTGGTTAGAAAAGAGAGCTCTCTTACATAATTATGGCTTTATAACTAGTTACATCGGTTTCTAAATATTTAGTGTTTAAGATTTCTGTATCTTTTAAGCAATGAAACTTATATGATAGTATTCTGTACTGACATAAGAAATAAAATATAGAAATATATCCAAGAAGTGAAACATAAATGTTCTGGATAGGTGGGTTGGCATTAAATCATTTAACTTGAAGAGTATCTCACTTCATTACTAAAAGTGTGGCTTGAAGATATTAATTTATTTCAAAAGTATGAGATTAAAGAACGCTTATAATAAGTCTTGAAATTACCATGAACTAAAAAGCTATTTATCGAAAAGTTGATGTATATACTTAGTGTGGTTGTTAAAAAACAAAAAAAGGCATGGTGATTTTCATTTCCCAGTTTATGTCAAATAAATAGAAAACTTAGGTTCCTAACATAAATGGAATGATATCTTATTGGAGGGAGAGTCTGCAGACTTAACATAACTATATAATATAACATATCTAAGAAGGATAGGAGACAGTTCAGAGAGCAGGTGAGTTCCAGACGGTACTTGAAGGAGGTGATTATTAAAAGTACAAAATCAGATAACCAGACCACAGGCATTCCCAACTTCAGAAATATTTTTGTAAGGGCGCAGCGCCTGTAGCTCAGTAAGTCACCAGCCACATATACGAAGGCTGGCAGGTTCGAACCCAGCCTGGGCCTGCTAAACAACAGTGACAACTGCAACAACAAAAAAAATAGCCAGGCATTGTGGCAGGTGCCTGTAGTCCCAGCTACTAGGGAGGCTGAGGAAAAAGAATTGCTTAAGCCCAAGAGTTTGAGTTGCTGTGAGCTATGACACTACAGCACTTTACTAAGGGCGACATACTGAGACTCTGTCTCAAAACAAACAAATAAACAAACAAAAAGAGGGCATGCAGGTGAGAGCACATATACTATTTGTTTTTACAGAACAAGGAGGTAAGCATTCACTTTGGGTAGACAGTTAAATAATGATCATTGGATTGTAGATTGGGGAGTAAATGGTTGCTACATTGTGGAGCTGTAGTCTAGAATGACTATGAAATTTGATAAACAGGCCATTGGCAAAATTCCTGGAGTTCCCTTTCTATGTAGTTTATTGAAATAGATTCTGAAAAAAATTAATATGAAGGTGAAAGGAGAGAAAGAGACGAAGAGGTAACGGTCTCTATGAGCTGACATTGTGATGGGTACCTCTGACCTCAGAATATGGTATTCTTATGATAGACACTTTATTAAAAATATGTGTATTTGAGATCACGGCTATTCAAAATAATTTCTGAAATTGAATTGCACAAATATGACAAAATTAAGTACCAAATAACACTTGATAGTGGGGATGAAATTAAAACAACCTTCTTTGAGAAAGAGTTAAAAAGAAGGCTATGCACTTAAAGAGTCTGTCTCGTTCCTAACTTGTCAAAAAGGACAATTAGAAGGGAAATTGTGCCAATATGTCTGTTTAAAGAAGTGGTTTGGGTAGGTAGTTTCAAAATAACTTCTGAAGGTAGCAAAAGGTATCACTTTACTTGAGAATATAAAATTAGGCTCAGCGCCTGTGGCTCATTCGGCTAAGGTGCCAGCCACGTACACCTAAGGTGGCGGGTTCAAATCCCCAGCCCGGGCCGCCAAACAATGACGGCTGCAACCAAAAAATGGCCAGGCGTTGTGGTGGGCGCCTGTGGTCCCAGCTACTTGGGAGGCTGAGGCAGGAGACTCGCTTGAGCCCAGGAGTTGGAGGTTGCTGTGAGCTGTGATGCCACGGCACTCTACCCAGGGAGATAGCTTGAGGCTCCATCTCAAAAAAAAAAAAGAGAGAATATAAAATTAAACACTTAGAACATAGGCTAGGTGAGGCTTCTGACATCTATTACCTAACTTATCCTTCAGAGCAGCTCTGTGAAGGCTGATTTTTGGTAGTATCTTCAGTTCGCAGTAGAGATACAGAGGTCATTGGCTGGCAAATGTGTTTCTGACATTTAAACTCAGTAAGTTCTTTGCATCATCCAGGTGATCTCTACCCACTAACTCCTGAAACATTGAACTATTTGTAGTTTATTGAGAATGTCACATGTATTCACACGTTTGCATCATTTCTCCTGCCTTTCCTACAGCTTAACATGTCTCTTGGAGAAGGAGAAGAAGTAAATACCTCCTCTCAACCTCCATCCTTTGAGGAGCACTGCTGGGCCATCAGTCACCGTGTGCCTTTCCTTTGGTTCCCTCCAGCATGAATAAGAACTTACCATTCACACTCCCTTCAATAACAGCAATTCTCATTTAATGCCTTATGGGGTTTTTTTTTTTGCAGTTTTTGGCTGGGGCTGGCCTTGAACCTACCACCTCCAGCATATGGGGTCAGCGCCCTACTCCTTTGAGCCACAGGCGCTGCCCCTTCTGTTTTTTTTTTTTTTTTAGCTCTGTAAGAGTAGGAGAAATATCTACTACCTGACTGTAGGTATATCCCCTGGAAGAAAATAACGGTAAACTTTAGGAAACCTGGCATGGCCAAAGTCCATTAAGCTTTTTGAGTCTCAGTTTTGTCGTATGTGAAAAGAGGCCAGTGAAAATACCTTCCTCATATAACTAAACGAGAAACTGCATGTGGAACTCTCCGTGTAAAGTCTGACACGTTACCGTAAGCCCTGGGCAGCCGTCAAGGTCAGCTCTTATAGGCATGACTTCCTTCAGCATCATTATTCCTCGTAATTAATACCATTCATTCCTCAACTTTCCAAAAGGGTTACATTTCTCTCTAAAGTGTGAAGCCCATTAACTTTAAGTTTTGTAAGTATTCAGGTTTTTAAAGGCATGAGGAAAAATAATCTTTATTTCTTGTATGATCTATATTTTGTTTTAAATTTTGGTTGGGCCTCTAATGAACAAGCAATTTGGGATACATTTACTTTTACTGGAAGGTATATAAAGAACAATATCATTCTTCTTATTTCCCTTTCACTTTTTAGGAGGTGGAAATTATAAGACATTTTTTTTTTTGACAGAGAAGATAATATCAGACTTAGGTATGCCATCAGTTTCATTCTGGATCCATGCTGGGAGAGAAAACAAAGAATGTTACACTTCATTTATAATTTCCACTGTGAACATGACAAGGACCAGTATATTCTCAAATCAAATTAATCCACAATTGTAGCATTTAAGATACAGTGAAAATCTCTAATTCAAGTATACAGTATCACCTACAAAGCCAAAACAAATGGGGTAAGATAAGAGTTCTCAGTCTTGGGTTATAGTGTCAATGCCAGACTTGAGCTGTGTTAATTCAACAAGCTTGATCTTGATTGCCAAAGCATGCTTGTCAATATTTAGCTCCCCGGGGGCATGTCAGGGGCCTTTACAGAAACTAGCTTAAATACAAAATACTAGAGCAGGATTTGTGATCCTTTTCCTAATACTCAGATTAAACCGCTGATTTTTTTTCTTTTAGCTTTTTAAACCAGGAACGTGTTTTCCATACTTCTGTGGTAACAAGAAGAGAAGAGATTGCATAGAAGAATTGTAAATGCACTTATTAGAGTTTCTTGAAACCCAGATAAAATTCTGTCACACGAAATCACTAGAAGGCTTTTATCTGAGGTTTGAAATACCATTTCCTCACCATGATTACAATATAGAAAAGAGCTTGGGAAAAAATGTTAATCTGTATTCAGAAACAAATGTAATACAGATGAGATGATGGGTAATGATTCCCATAAACTTAAAAACAAATAGTTTGCAGGGAGGAGAGAGGGTGGGGGGTAAGCGCTCACCTAAGGTGTCCAGTGGAAGGGTGTGCACACCTGGGGTGAAGGGTTCCACTAGAACTTGAACTTGAACTAAAAGGCGCATGGACAATGCAACCTAATCAACTGTACCCTCATATTAATCTGAAGTTAGCCCCCCAAAACAGTTTGCATTTTTAATAACTCTACACTTAGAATATTCTGTTCTCATGATTCTGTGAGGTTTCCATGCTTATGTAGCTGTTATTCTTTAACTAAAGTTCAAAGTACTGAACCACGAATACTTAGGAAAATAGAGTGGGAATCAATCCTATAATGAGGGAAACCTATGCTGCTCATGGTGATTCAATGTAAAACATGACAGAAGATGGTGTATTTTTCCGAATTCATACATTTCCCTTTGTGTTATAACTTTTCTTCCTTAATAGAGATGGATTAGAAATCTATTTGCTTTTCTTTTTTTCTCTCTATATATTTTTTTTGGGAGGGAGGGACATAGTCTTACTTTGTTGCCCTCAGTAGAGTGCTGTGACATCACAGCTCACAGCAACCTCAAACACTTGGGCTCAAGTGATTGTCTTGCCTCAGCCTCCCAACTAGCTGGGACTACAGGGGCCCACCCCAACACTTGGCTGTTTTTAGAGATGAAGTCTCGCTCTGGCTCAGGTTGGTCTCAAACTCATGAGCTCAGGTGATCTGCCCACCTGGGCCTCCCAGAGTGCTAGGATTACAGGCGTGAGCCACCCTGTCCGGCCTTAGAAATCTATGTTTTCCTTTTGAGTCTGACAAAATATTCTACGAGACTGGATGTGATGAAGATCATGACAAAACAAACAAACAACAAAACGGAACAAAATAACAAAGCCACGTTAAACACTTAGCTCAGATATTTAAAAATGACTCCATTCATTTGGTGATCAAAATTTTCATATATGTCAAGGGCTTATGACAGGGCTGGAAATGGCTCTGATATTATCTACAAGCTTTTTTCAAATCCAAAATAATGGCTAAAGATAAAATCAGGGCAGCGCCACAACTAGCAATCGCGATGCTTAACACTTCAACAGCACATTTCTCTTCTCAGGTTATAAATTCAGAATCGAAAACTCCAACGATTTGTTGAAACAATATCAGCCTCAGTTCATCATTATTTGTTTTCCTAAGCTAAGACAAAGGTATAAGCCCCATCCGTAAATTGTATTTGACTTTTTATATCATGATAAATTTTTCCATCATTATCCCCAATTTAAACTTCCTAAATGTCACAATTATTACCATATTTTATAAAGGAAAAACCGGGCCCAGATGGATCAGAGGAACATAACCTAATACAACAAAGTTAATTTCTATTTAAACCCAGACTAGAGCCCGGGACTTCTGGTTATAAACTTCTTGCTCTATCTCTGTGTTCACATCAGAAATTATTTGAGCAAGAGAAGCCTACATAGAAATGCGCTGTGACTTATGGGCCTAAAAATATGTTCATTTTCTAAAATTATTGTTCTTTGGCATGGGTCAAAGGTCTACTTATGGGAAAGACAAAACTTTATAGTTTTCAAGTATAGTTTGCCTTGACTTATCTTAGAAACCCTTTTAAATTCTCTGCCAATAATTAATAATGGCAAGTTTCAATTTTTTTCATTCATTTTTTTTTTCTTCTCCACTGGAACAGTGCCATGACTGGATACGGGGAATTCTGTGACATGTGACGTCGTGCCACTCTTGACCGTCCTCATCACTCTGTTCTCTCACTGGGGCTTGTTGCTTCTCCAATTCCCAAACTGATGGTGGCAGGTCTCGGGCATGGCCTCTGCCTCTCCTGGTGTCCTAAGTGTCCATATGACTGCATGACTGGCGTTTTTCATCATACAGGTCTCTCAAATGTTATTTCTCTGAGATGCTTTGAAGTCCCATCTCTTTCTCTCTCTGTCACATTTACATCACCTGGCTTTGCTATTTTCACTTACCAGCGTCTGTTATTATCCTAACTTACTGTTGTTTATTCCTTCTTCCCTCCATCCCCTGCTTCCTGCCCTGCTCAGGGCTCTATGCTCAGAGTTTAGAATGGGGCCTGGCATATGGTTGGCTTTATTTCAAACAGATGTTGAAAGAAATTGAGCCAGTTTCTTTTAACTCCAGACATAAAATATCCTACAAACACTGTTAAAAGAATAATGCTTTTTTTGGGTAGTTTCATGCCCCTTTTTAATTTTTTTAATTAAATCATAACTATGTATATTTATGGGTACAGTGTGCTGATTGGAAATACAAGGTGGAATGCTTACATCAAACTGATTAACAGAACCATCACTCCACTTACTTATTTGTTGTGGTCAGACATTTTTAATCAGTCAGAATTTGTGTCCTTGCGATGTAGGAATAGTCTATCCTCTATTTTCCATCATGTAGTATATGATTTTTACATCAAGATTGATTGAGATAAATGTGATCCTTTGATCTGATTATATTTTTAAACACAATTTTTATCTAATCATGCCAGGTCTCTTACTAACATGTGCAATTTCAATCACGTAATCTTTCTACTTGTAAGTGAGAACATTTTGGTATTCTCCACTTAGATCATCAATTTTCTAAGAAAAGCCCACCTCTCTATTACAGTCTACGTTTGATTCCTCCAGTTGGAATTTGTAAATTAGACTTTCCATATCCGATGCATCCTATAGAATTTTTATCGAAAGAGGTAATACATTGTGCTTTAAGTAAACGTAAAAATTGCTGTTAAAGTCATATGAATTGAGACAAATAGTGCTATACAATAAACCTATTGATGAATCCCGGGTTTTTAAATAAAAACAGAGATATTCATACATAAAGAAACTTATCTGAGTTTCACAAGAATTAGCTCAGAATATTTTTAATATATTATGAACTTCGGAGCTATCCTGTTATCGGAAATTGGTGTGATTTGTCCCTTTGAGTTCAGAAGGGTATAATAAATGCCCCTAGGCAGCAACATCCTCTTGGCTTAGCATGTCAGGCAGAAAACTAGCTGGAAAATGAAAAATAGCACAGTTGTGTTCAGAATGCTCAGCTGTTAGCAGAAGATAGCTCTGAACTATGGACAGAGTGCGTGGGGAGCATCAAGGCAGAATCAAGGCGTGCTACCTAATATTGTTAAATAAATCATCGCTGCATCCTGCAGTTCAGGGTCCTGGATCTTTGGTGTCTTAGTCCATTTTATGCTGCTGTAACAGAATACCACAGACTGGGTAATTTATAATGAGCAGAGATTCATTTTTCACAATTCCAGAGGCTGAGAAGTTCAAGGTCAAGGAGACTGTATCTGGTGGGAGCCTTTGTGCTGCGGCCCACCACGGTGGTAGGTGGAGGGGCACACAGGAGAGAGAAAGAGTCTCAAGCCCTTTTATAATTGGCATTAATCCATTCATGAAGGTGGTGCCCTCGTGGCCTGATCACCTCTCAGAGGTCCCACTTGTTAACATTGCTGCCTGGGTTTCCAAACATGCTTTTAGGAGGAAACACTGAATGCACAGCATTTCGTCCCACCCCTCAAAACCCCCGTCCTTTTCACATATGAAACACAGTCATTCCATCCTGATGGCCCCAAAGGCTTAACTCACTCCAGCACCAACTTTTAAGTCCAAAGTACAGAGTCTCATCTATTATAAATCACATGTGGGTGAAATTCAAGGCGTAACGCACCCCAAGGAAAATTCCCACCAGTCTGGGAAATCAAACAAATTATCTACTTCCAAAACATAATGACAGGACTGATGTAGGACAGACATTCCTATTATAAAGGGAGAAACAGGCAAAAAGGGGGTAGTTGGTCCCAACGTCTAAAACCCAACAAGGAAAACAATATTCAGTCTTAATCCTAGAGAACGATGTTTTCTGACTCTGTGCCCTACTGCCTGGAAGACACTGGGGCAGGGGTTGGGTACCCAAGGATTCAGGTCGTCCCTTCCCTGTGGTTACGCTGGGCTCAGTGCCCCCAGCATCACTCACGAGTAGGTTGGAGTTTCCAAGTTTCAGCTCGGTCAGGCTGGAGTCGCACACAAGTGGCCTGACAGTGCTATGGTTCTGGGGGCTGCCCTACTCCCATGGGTCCACAAGGTAATGCCTAAGTGGGGGCTCCCAGTGATGCCTTTACTTCTAAGTTCTGCTGGACACCGTCCTATTAAGTGCTGTCTGCCATGGATCTGAGCCTATGATAAGTCTCTGCTTAGGCCTCCAGGTTGTTTGAGACATCTTTTGAAATCTCAGTGGGGGCTGCCATGGCCCCACAGCTCCTGCATTCTACCTGCCTGAAGAAGTAGCACCCTCTGGACACGTCAACTTTATGCCTTGTATCTTCTGAAGTGATGGATTAAAGTATACATGGGCCTGCTTGATGAGCTAAGGCTCGGGAGGCCAAGGGGCACTGCACTGAAATTCAGGGAGAAAAGTCTTACAATGGTCCATGGCAGCTAATGCTGAGGTCCTGTGGGCATCTCTTTAGAAACCTTGCCCTCAGGTCCTAGCTTGCCCAGAACATCTCTGAAATGCCTGTGCGGTGATTCTCTCACTGTCTTGATAAATAGAACCTGCATTCTTCTATCTATATCAACCTCTTTAGCCAAGGGTTGCTTGGCACACCCTTAGTATTCTCTCTAGAGCACATTTTCTTTTTATTCTTTAAATGACCAGATAAAGAGCTTTTAAAACATTTCTACTCTGCTTCTCTTTTAATCATAAGTTTCATCGTTAAATAATTTCTCTTTTCTCTCATTTTAGTGTAAGCTGCCAAAGGAAGCCGTGTAGAACTTTGAATGCTTTGCTGCTTAGATATTTCTTCTGCCAGGATATACTTGCCTGGACGTCTTAAGTTCTGTCTTCCATAAAGTCCTAGAACATGGATACACTACATTCTTCGTACAAGGATAGCTTTCATGACAGTTGCAGTTTCCAGTACCAAATTCCTATTTCATCTCAGTCCTCATCAGAATGGCCTTTGCCAGTCATATTTCCACTAACATTCTCATCCTGACCATATAACTAATCCCTAAGGGGATTCAGGTTCTCCCTACAGATCTTATCTTCTTCTGAGCCCTCACCAGAATTGCTCTTACAGTGCTAATCATGGCAGTCTGGCTTTTTTCTAGCTTGCTCCGCCAAATTCTTCCAGACTCTGCTCATGATCAAGTTCCAAAGCCACATCCACATTTTTAGGTATTTGTTATAACAACAGCCCCACTGAGAAGCATCGGTTTCCTATCTTAGTCCATTTCATGATGTGATAATAGAATACCAAGGACTGAGTAATTTATAATGAGCAAAGATTTATTTCTTACAATTCCTGAGTCTGAGAAGGGCAAGGCCCAGGTGTTGGCTTAGTAGTTCCTGGTGAGGGCTTTCTCCCTAGTTTGGAGATGGCCGCCTTCTTGCTGTGACCTCCCTCACATGGTTATGAGAGAGGGAGGGGTCTCTTCCTCATCTTGTCAATGAAGTCATAAAGGTTATGACCTCATTTAACTTTCATCACCTCCTCATAGGCCCTATCTCCAAATATACTGAGCATTCAAGATTCAATTTATGAATTTGAGGGTGGGTGCACAATTTAGTCTATAGCACTCATTATCTTTCCAAGTAAATTAGTCCACATGCACCAAATTTATGACAAGATTTACCTGCCCAAACTATCCCACTGAAAATAGAATTACCTTTATTCAGGATCTTACAAAATCTTTCAAAGATACAGTACTCTCTCAATAAACTCACTTTGAAAACCAAATTCCTTAATATGATATTTTGGATATTGTAGTAGTCGTCAGATGGAATTGTTTTACATAAAAAGGCAAATACATTTTCATGGGATATCTCGGGGATGGGATCCAAATATAAACATGAAATTTATCTGTGGCAAATAAATTTAAAACTGACTTAAATATTATTCTTCCAGAGTCGAGAATGACCTCACAATTGAAAAGGCTGGATATTAGAACAAAAACCAATTTAAAATTTAAAAATTATCAAGATTGTGAATCTATCTTCATAAGACAAAAGAGGAAAAGTACAAACTGTAGAGAAATGTGTATTTTTAACTTGATATAAATATTTCAGGTGGTGCCTGTGGCTCAAAAGGGTAGGATACCAGCTCCATATGCCAGAGGAGGCGCGTTCAAATCCAGCCCCAGCCCAAAAAAAAAAAAAAAATTCAATGACAAAATCATAAATTATTTAGAAAATGTTTATCTCAACTAACTGAGAGGGAAGTTAAAATGTCTCTGGGAAGGAAAACTGTACTGGAAAACTAAGAGTAGTTATACTTATGAAAATTCACTGTTATTAGTGCTGTGTGTGTGAGAGAGATTTAATAAAACAGCTCATGAAATTAGAATGAGAAAAGGTTATTTCTAAACTAAGAATGATTATTTAGACACCATGCAGTTTCATTTATGTATAAGTAAAGAAATTATGGTATTCAGTATTACTCACAGGTATTTGAAAATTTATTCACATTCATGAAATCTACTAATTCAAATTCCCGGAAAACCTGTGTGATTTCTTCTTAATCTTTTCACTGTAATATTCATATAAGGGAATATTGGCTTGTATGTAGACATATATTTGGACATAAATGGCCACGTTTGACACTCGATCTGCAAAAATTATAGTTCATAAACTACATATGAAGAAATAATATAAAAACAATAAATTTATGAATATTAGATTGACATACTATAGATATATACTCCTTCAATTAATAGTTTCTTTGTACACCTGAGCACATTTGCAATAATCCGCTTCTATGTGTAAGAGTGATTGCCTCACTAGATTCCGAATACCATGAAGGCCTGAGACTGTGTATGTTTACTTCACTACTTCTTTACAGCAGAGTATTTGGTATATTATAAGCACTCAGTATTTTTTAAAGGAAGCATAGAAGGAAGAAAAATAGGCAAGAAGGCTGCAGAATCACTCAGCAATCTCCCAATAGGAAGAACAATGGGCAAATGGGTTCCATCTTCCCAGAGGAAGGACCTGCGGTCGTCATGGTGTTGGAGGAAGTTATGACATTCCAGTAGAATGCCTGAAGACTGTAATTTCTGACTCTTCCCCTTGCCCAATGCTGTGTTCTCCCAATATCTGAACCAAATGCTGCTATTTCTCATATCCAAGTTATTCCTTTAGGTTAAGTCATATAAGAAAAAATCTAATTAAAATCCACATAGATTTCCTGTGGAGTTCACCAGCTCAGCCATTCACACCATTCCTCCCTTACACGGAACTGCGCTCTGAGGGCTGTAAGAACAGAAGACCCAGGGCAGGGGGAGTTCTGCCGCGAGGGTGGGGCCTGATATTACTTGTATATAAACAAATGCTACTTAAGGGAAAGGTTTGGGAGGAACAGTTTGGCTCAAATGAAGAAAGACAATGTGGATGCTGGGAGTTTGTCTGCCAAGAGAGAAAGTAAAAGTGAAAGGGAAGAATATAAACATCTCACTGAGTTCCTCGAGAGCCACCTCTGCCTAGTTTGAACACTTTAAAGGGCAGTGAGCTACATAAGTTCTCCTATGAACTCCTACATATTTAGAGCAAGTTTAATCAGGGAAATTTCTCCTTTGTATTTAATATCTGCCTCTTTTGTTCATTCCCTGAGCATTTCTTGAACGCTATTGCATAAAGACCCTGCTAATGGAAGTCTTAAACAATGTCCAAGAAGGAGTGTCTGTGCTGAAAAGAACTTTCAAATGACTAAGAGGAAGATGCAAATGAATAATAATGACACAAACTGGTAAGTCCTTGGACAGAAGCACATTGGTAGTAGGTGGAAGACCATCAAAGGAACTTAAGAGTATAATTCAGTAGAGAATTGACAGGGAAGGTTCGTTGGCACGTTAAAGAAAACTAGGATTTTCCCAGACAAGAGATGAGGCGCGGGATTTGGGGAGCCTGGTGCCTGGGAAGAGAATTGGTCTGCAGCACAGCTGACCCTGGGGGCAGGCAGGGAAAACTGATGATAGAAGATTCCTGAGAGCAGCTTGTGGGCATCCTTAACAAAGAGTCTGAAAATGAAAGAAAATCAGGTGTACTATCGAGAAGGAACAAGAAATGGGAGAGAAATAAAAGAAAATAAAGTAGGAGTTTAATTCAGTATTCTCAGTTAGAGATAATCTTATGGAATTACCTACAAAGGACCAGCCAGGGAAACACTGAAAAACTTGGTTCACGAACCAGCTATGACAATACATATCAAAGTCTCCCCTCTGGTCTTAGAAGATACCTCTAAGTGCGTCGGAGGCAAAATTGTAATGAAAATAAAAGAGGTCGCTATTTTAAATTCAATATTTTTTAAGAAATCCGACTTTTCTTCCCACTCTGCGAGACACTGTACTTTTGGAAGACCTGCTAAAGCATCGGTTTTATTAATGTAGAGTAAAATAATGTAGAGACAAACTACCAGGGCATAACTATCCTGATCATTGTCAATGTATTCGCTACCCTCCACTGCTTTCTATCTTAACCACATCCCAAAATAGTTGTATTCCTCATTCTCTCACTGGGTGAACCTCTGAATCAGAATATTCAAATAAAAGGACTTCCACACTTTGAATACTGGATCTCAAGCGTATTCTCTTATGCTTTGACACCCACCGTGAGCTTCTCTTTGAAGTATATTTGTATCAGTAGCCGGAGCTTCCTCTGCCCTTCCATCACTCTGTTCCCTTTTAAAGGCAAACGGATACCGGAGGATAATGGCTAGCCTCTTTTGGAAAGATTTTTTTTCCTCAAACTTGAACTCAGGGCAACAGATTTTTTTCAGTCGTAAACAAGCACATTTTTCTCTTTTACGAACTCAAACTTTGAACACCTGTGACACCTGCAAAAGGTCTCGGTTTGCTCTGACACCCAGCCAAGTCCTGGGAACACTCCACATACAGTTCTGTTTATTTTTTTCTCTCCTTTTTCTCCATCTTCCTCTATATTTGTAAATTATATTCGGGCCCAATGAAACCAACAACAAGATGTCAGACACTACAAGGATGAAAGCAAATTTTTGGAATGGGCTACATTTCGCTAGAAGAATATTCTGTTGCTTCTCATTTGTATCTTTATTCACACAACAATTAATCAGCTATGTATGTCTTTTAATGAGGTAACTGATCGACCACCTCTCCCAAACATGTTAAAGCATTCATTGCTAATAGTTATACCAGCTGTGGTATGTCTTTTAACGAAGTAACTGATCAACATCCTTTCCCAAACATGTTAAGGCATTCATTGCCATCTGAATTCTCTCGACAAATACTATTAATAAAATAGAGAACCCTAATAAGGCACAAATGAGATTATCAAAACCAGTTCTGTCTGTATTTAAAGTACAGATTCAAGATCTTCATTAATGATTAACTACTGGAAAACTTTGTTCAGTCCCTGGAGTTGTTTTTAAACCTCTCTATGCTCTAATCACGTATATCCGATCAAAAAACTTTCCATGGTGCTGAACACAATCGAACTCTGAATAAGAACAAGTGTGTTACAAATCTTGACTGTTTTAAGAGGTTAATCTTGAAGCAGATTAACGATGTGGTGAGCCTCACCCATTTCAAGCTTTTCTCGACTGAGGAAAATACATTACTATAAGCTATTTCCTATCTTTCTAATGGGACCTGTAGGAATGATTTCTTTAGACTATTTAACAACCAGAACCTTGAAATCCGTGATTATAAGGTATCTCTGAGATCAGGGAGGTAGTATGAGGTTTATAACTGGTTTTTATTTTCAGTTGTGCTAAAATAAACAATGTGTACTTTTCCCCCATCAGTTTTAGAAAGGAGTGGTGATACTTGTAAAATCATATTTGAAGTTAACATGTAAAACTTTGAACTGTAAAGTTATCTAGGAGAATCAGACATAAGGGCATTTTACTAAAGAGGAGATAGGAAGGCTGGGTGTTGCCTTTCGTTAAATACAAAATAGTTATTTCGAACAACAACTTATAGATGACTAACATTTTAATGTTATGGGGTACACTTTTGAGAATTAAATTCCATCTTAAGCCAAATTTGCTAATCATCTCCAGCAAAAAGATGAATTTTAGAAACATAATTTTCTAATCTGTTCAGGCCTTTCAAAATATAGTTTTCCATGGATCCCCCTAAAGCCTAAGGTAAAACTCAGTATTTTCTTCGAAAAAAAAAAAAAAAGGAATGGAGAAAACCAACACAGAATTTTATAAAATATGTTAAAGGCACAGCAAAGATATTCATCTTATACTCCAACGAAACCATTCCCTCTCACAAGATATCAAATTTAAAATAGTACAATTACCTCCATACTGACTGTAAAATGGCAGTTAAACCTTTAAAGTGTAAATCTTTGCTTTCTGTGTGTTTACCTGCCAAGGGCTTTAAGCAGGATGGGGAGAGGGCTGAAAAAGCTGGTAAGCTATTTATAAATTGGAAGGTCTTTTTGCATTTATCTAGAAATATAGATATTGTCAATATGTGATTAAATTACCGCACCCGTTTTCCTGGAGGATTTGTATGTTTATTGCTTTTCTGTAGGACATTTATCCAGCTCTCCCCATCCCGTTCTCTTTCTTGCTTGAATTCACACATATTAAAATGCAAGTGTCTCGCTTGTCTGATATGTCATTTGCATTATTTGAAACCCCTACAGCCCTGAAATTTCTTGGTGTCTGCACGATTCAGAAACAAAATTATTTAGTAATAATTTTCCAGGGATAAGGCAATGGAATATGTACACAACAAGAAGTTCATAAGCCAAATTTTCTCTTTTCCTCTTGAATTTTAGATGGAAAGTTGAAGGAAATATTTTCTTTCCAAGGAAGCCCAAGATCCTAAATTATCATGATCGTAGTCTGTGAGTTATTCTTTTGATGCTCATTGTGCTGACAGGAGATTTTACACGCCATAAAGTTATGGCAATATTTACTTTAGAGGCTCATACATTAAAGACTAAAAATAAGTAAAAGGAATATTAGCTCAGATGTATACATCTATGTAAGAGGAACTTAGAACAATACGAGCTAAATGACACATATACTCATCAATAATGATAATAATAAAAACAGAAAAAAATCCATCGAGCATTTAAGATGCACTGTCAAGCTGGAAGCTGCTCCGTGGGGGCCAAGGAGTGGTCAGTGCAGGTGGCCACATAGCCCGGTGTGTGGGACTGAGGCACGAATTACATGCCAGGCAAGTCCCTGCTCTCCTAAAATTCATAGATTATGAAAAACAGACAAAAAATTAGCAATAGAATATGATATAAACTTGACAGAGACATGTTCAGAACACACAGGATGTGTGGACTCAGGAGGAAAGGCTTGTAAAGTAATTTAGAAAGTATAAGAAAAACCCTAGACTGAGTCTTGAATATAACATGGACCAGTGGCTCCCAAACTGGAAATGCCTCTGTGTCCCAGGACACGTATGTCTGCAGCTGGTGTCGGTACAGAAGACAGAGCGGGCCTGGCGTTCGGTGTGAGTAGCTCAGCATGGCCTAGGTTAGTGACCACAGACACAGTTGTCATCCAGGATGCTGGATGCCGTGGTAAGGGAATTTTGATCCTGGAATCCTATCCTTTGTTCAAGTTCTGGTTAAAATGACACCATTCCCACAAAGTCTTCCTTGATCCTTCCAGTGAGAAGCGATCTCTCCCTCTTAAAGCTCCTGTAGAACTTTCCTTGAATTGCTCTTTTGATATTCACCACATGCTCTGTAGCAATAGGTGGTGAAGAGAATAGACAGTAAGGCCTCAGGAGGCAGGCGGGCCGCTCCCAAGCTTGCCACCTCCGCAGGAGTCTATTTGTCTTTGGGCAGAACTTTTAACCTTTTTCCTTATCTGTAAATTGCGGGTAATAATCCCTAAAAAACATTTGTCACACAGGATTATTATGAGTATGTGAAAGTGGGTTTGGAAATTTTGAAGTTATTTGAGTTGTTTCTATTTCCTTTAAGAATGTACGTACCTGAAATGGGCAAGATTGAGATTCAAGGAGGAGGTGGATAGTCGTTTGCCAATTATTCACAAGCCTAAAACCTTGAGGATTTATTTATTTCAGTCATTACTTCTTCCAGGAGACGCTGGTTAGTCCCTCTCCGTGACCTTAGCCTCCTCTCCCCTCGGCAGGGACACAGGTGCCCTTTCGTGCCTCACACTTGCCTTATCATGCCTCCTCTTGATCTTCCTTCTCTCAGCTTTCTTTGTTGGGTCTTCTGGTCCACATAGTGCTGTCATAGTCCTTGGACCTCTTTCTTTTATTTGTATACATTTCCTAGTTTATCTCGGCAGGTCCCATGACTTTTTAATATCATGCACTGTTTATAATATGAGTGCGCAATTTATATGTTCAATTATTTCTTCCCTCCAAACTTTAGAATCAAATATACAACAATTCTAACTGTATATCTTGAGGAGTGAAGTCCAACACACCCAGAAATGAACTACTGAGCTTCTTCCCCACCTAGCTGCTGTAAAGATTTTATTATCCAGGGTTTTTTCAAATGGCACAATTATTCATAGAGATGTTTGGCTTAAAGATTCAGTCATTATAACTTCCCTTCCACATGTATCCCACATCCAGTTCATTGGTCAACCCCAGTGACATTCCCATAAAACATCCCCTGAGCACATTCTCAGTCCTGCACTTCCCCCACTGCTACTGCATTGGTCTAAGTCATCATCCCTTCATGCTTCATTCATGCATTAGCTTTCAAAATAATATCTCTGCTTCCATCCTTATACCTTATCATTTGTCTGGCACAAAAAAATCCCTATGACCTCTAATTTAGAAACAGAAGGCAGACCACATAATTACCTTAAAAGTTAAATAAAACCTCAAGCTCGTGCTGGGTCTACAGGAGCTCTGGTTACCTCTCCAGTCTCACAGTCGACCACTCTCCTGGCTGCTCACCTGACTTCCCATCACACATCCTCACTGCCGTGCCTGACCACTCTGCCATCTTTTACCTTCATCTTTGGCAGCAGTGGTCCCTATGTTTAGTCTTTCTTTGCCCGACTCACTTTATGGGAATAACTCTGACGAACGTGCCATGTCAGTGTTTACTGTCATTTCATCTCATGACTCAGTCTGTTCCAGGAAATGCAAAGATCAAAAAAAAAAAGAATTTCTTTTTGTGGCTGAATGTGTTCCTCATTCAGAGATGTTTCCTCTGTGTTGAGCAATACCGAAGTACTGGTAATGTTAGTGGAAGTTTGCCTACTCGGAGAAGAAAGTCTAACAAAAGCCAAAAGTAATACATCCGTCTCTAACAAAGCAATGTTTGCTGAGATTCTAATTTTTAAAAGCTATACTTGCTATCTGACTGCCCTCTTATCACACTGCAATGTAGGGCAGAAACACCAGAAACTCCAGAAGCAGACGGGTGGACTGGTGAAAACGGTGGTTAATGATGTGTTATGTGCACGTGACTAACCCAGGTGAGGTACAAACGAACGCTCCTCAGAGCGCTTAACTCAGTGTCTAGATTTTAGAAAGTCACACACCAGTGCAGCAATTATGCTGAGTTACCTAGTGGTATTACTAACCCCCCCAAACAGACTTTTATGCCCTGGCTCCCCTGGAAAAGCTTCCTAATGTGTACCATGCAAAGGAATATTTCAGAATAACTAGGAGTCAATTTTAAACATCTTACCACAAAAGATAAGTAAGTGAGGTGATGGCTGTGTTAATCAGTTTGATTTGAGCATTCTGTATTATATATCAAATCATCACATTGTACCCCATAAATGTATACAGTATTAACCATTAATTTCAAAACTGTGCAGAGGAAAATAAGGCCACCCAAGTGAGGCTAATTTGATGAGAATAATTGAATGGAAGCAATGTTGAAGAAAGAAAGTTTTCTGTTATGTGGTAAAGATGCACAGGGCTCCAGTAGCAGGCCCCAATCTTTTAGCACCCGGGGCAGTTTCACGGAAGATGGTTTTTCCAGGGGGAGCAGGGGAGGAGGAGGGAATGGGAGAGGAGGCAGTGATGCCAGTGATGGGGAGCTGCTGGCTGTAAAGACAGACGAAGCCTCCCTTGCTGGCTTGCACCTCACCTCCTGCTGTGTAGCCTACTTCCTCACAGGCCACAGGCTGGACCTTTTTGACACCAGGGACTGGTTTCATGGAAAATAGAAGGATGGGGGAGAGCAGGAGGGAATAGGAGGCAGAGGTCAGGGGGTGATACTGCTGTGCGGCCTGCTTCCTAACAGGCCACCCAGGCGTAGCTGGGGACTGCCAGGCTATAGATAGTACTCTAAAATCCTGAATTCTGATAGCAAAGAGAATACTTTTTTCTTGCACAACAAAATTTGCTATGAGCTTATCAATTTTAATTGTATGGAGCTGTATACACACACACTCACACGTGCATACCTATCAGACTCTGACTATGACAACAACGGTATTTCAGAAAAATTCTTTTCCCACAGCTTTTTGTAGACACTGAGCTTGAGCTTAAGAACGGCAGAAATTTACTTTTAAAATATATGATATATTGAATTTCTAAGACTTAACGGTTCTTATCCTAAAATTTCCAGGTTTTTAAAAACTTTTATTAAACTTAAAACATATTTTGGTTAAACATGGCAGGTTCTCTACACGTAAGCCTTCCCGGATGCACTGGAAGATTAAAAGTGGATTACAAGTGAAACTCTCTAAGAGTAGAATCAGAATGTTTTAAAACTATAACTGAGAAAATGACATGAAGGCTGTGTTGATCAGTTTGATGGAAGTATTTCGGATTGCATGTGAAAACCCCACACTGTACCCCAGAAGTGTA